>JAPYYT010000378.1:0-53980 GCA_030522565.1 Ceratosolen corneri
TGTTGATAACTGGCTTCATTTCAGCTGTAGGGGGTGCATCTACTTCTAACTCTTCACGGCGGCGTGTTTCTTCAATCTTCTTCGGATTGTAATTGCCACTGTATCGTGCAGGCTGAATGTTACTCGAAGACGTCTTAGACAACACTCCTTAGACTACACTGACGCTTCAGAAAGCGTCACTTTGCACTCACAGTTCGTATTGCGACTTTCCGCCTTCTCTTCCGGAACTAATTATCCGATTTTTCCTATTGGTCCCGGTATCGTTCCTAATTCTCATTGATGCACTGAGTTTTCTGTGCTTATTGTTTTTGACCGATAGGCGGGCCCTTTTCGCACCCGATGTCACACCGCGGCCGGGTCCTCTGCGTAGGCAGAGCCGGGGAAACGGCAGGTCAGCTTAATTCGTCGAGTCCGGACCAGCTGGCGATAATTACACTAGTATTCGCACTTTTCTTTAGTTCTGCTTGATCCTTCACTCAGGTACTATCCGAATGCGACGGGTTCGCGATTCATTGATTGCCTGGTCATTTAGATTTGACCCTTAAACCCCAAATATTGTCTTGCAATCTGTTCACTCGAATTTCAGTCATGTACCATATAAAAAAGTTCACTTTCATAATTTCTTCTAGGCGCGACCACGCGTACTGCACATTTCCCTTGAATATTCTTCTCGATCTTTGATTTACGGGTTTTCCCCTGCACTGTTCTATTCGTAAACACTAATGATCAGATTACAGGGCGAAGGCGAGACGGTTGGCTTATTATATTCGGATTCCTGAACAATTACACCTAATTTGAATATGAGTACTTCTTTTGAATACAATTTTTTTTTTTAATGGAAATTCGTTCGTTTAACATATCTTTTATATTTGAAAGAACTATTTTTAACATTATAATATGACGATTTTACATTATATATTTTTTTACAATTCCTTCGCATTATAATCTGAATAATCAACGTTAAGTGAGAAATAAAACTATTGGTTTGAATGAGAAATTACATTGTTAAAGGCAATAAATTTAATGTGAAACTAAATAATGATAGATGGCAAGGAAAATCAAATATTTTGAAAAAAGAAAGTTTAGTTGAAACGAGCGAAAGCTATAGATATGCAAAGCAATACATATCCGGCACGTCGTATAACTGTAAACTTTTCACTCCAAAAATTCCAATGCACGAACTCCGAGCAACATTACAATTAGTTATAATATTACAATGTACATTGGGTCGTAATATTTATTAATTGCAAATGAGTTGTATTCAAATACTTACAGTACTTTATAACTGCAATATTAATCGACGCAACGCCCGTAGCTCTTTGCGACACAAACATTGTAGATATATATATATTGATTACTCAGCTTCTGCGACAAAATCTACAACTCAGCTGCACCTACGTTCGTTGACTGTTACTACTTGTAACTATCGGCCATGTTATATAGGCAATCGTGAAGGTGTTGAGTTTGCGCTGAACAAGCCTCTTCCCATTGGGTAACGAGCTCGAGCAAATTGTGTAAAATGTGCAGTGGAAAGGTTCAGCCATTAAATTATTGAACAGCCACAATGCAGAAATTTAAATAAACTGATGGGGCATTTAGTGGTTTGAATTTTATTTATTCGAGATCACTTGCTTCAATATGGCCATTAATATAATAAACAATGAGTGTATATAACAAGGCCATTAATACGATACATCTATTGACATGTGAACATTTTAAATTAGAAACACTCGCATTATTCTAATAAATTAATATTTATTATTTATTATTTATCTCGTGTTTTACGTGTGCTATATATATATATATATTTGATTATATTTAAAGAACAATATGTATTGTATTGAATAATTAATTTCCAGTTAATCGCTAGTATTAATCCTACCCTAATCTTTAGGCCCTTAAAGCAATTTCATTATGGTAAATATTGTAAATACGGTTGGACTGAAAATTGAATTTTACCCGCTAGAATAATCAAAATACGTTCCAACAGAATCATCTCGTGAAATCAGATATTTAAAAAGGTTAAGCTTACGATTGTTCCAAACGTACTACTAGTTCTTACATGAATTTTCATTTTGTCTAATTTATTATTTCACAATGCTAATGTTATTATTACAATTTTTTTATCCGTGAAAACAGTTTTTGTTCTCGAAACAGTTCTCATCGTCGGCATTATTTAATTATTTATCTATGTAATGCTTTCATTCGCCATTTCAAACGATCTAGCGTATCGATCGCGTATTACTCGCCACATACAATTTTTACAATTTTAGAATGCAATTACTAGAGCGCATAGTCCTTAATATATATGCTTGCGAGCCATGTAGTATCCTTCGAATTAATTCGCATTATTATTATTTTGCCAATCTAGTTGAATGCATTCGATAGTTTTAAATAAAAGCCACATTGACCTTGCGGAAGGTGAATTCAAATCAATCCTTCGACAATCCACTTTTCCAATCATCCTAGGCCCCGCCACCCACAATTGTCAAAGAGTCCGTTTGCAAATAATTATCGCAGCCGAAATTCGATCAACAACGACATCAATCATCAACAACAGAGCAGATAAATGATATTATGCTCCCTCGGTTTCGTATCCCCGTTGCGTTTGAAGTTCGTCGAGTTTGACAGTTTGAGCAGCCTCCATACCACTTGAAGTGTAAACAGAGTAAAAGAGAGCAAGCAACACATGCATTCGTTTAATGCATGCGCGCGCACATTATGGCTACATGTAAGGTCATTAGTGTATAGCTATATGTTTGAAAACTATAAACTGTTCTCCAGAAGTGTATCGAAAGTAGTCAGTACTCGATACTTAAGTTGGACGAGCATAATAGGATGCGAATAATGCATGCCCAGTGGTAATTGGGGAAAGCGAGGAGTTGGGAACGAAGAGCGAGAGCCTGTGGTGGAAAATCGGGCGAGTGATCGTGGAGGAAAAACAAGAGACACGAGACGTTAAGACACACAAGAAGAAACGAGTGTATTGACACACAAAATGCAAACGCGCGGCTGCATAGCCAGCTATGCGCTTTGTTTCCTGGTGATTCAGGTAAAGTTGTCGAATTCACGCACATCTTGGCGCCTCAATGCTGATAAAGTTGTGAAGATTACAACATCGAATGGGAATTCAGCAACAGCGCCGGTTCTCGAAGACGAGCTTATCTTTGATATCTTAACGGGTAGCAAGAGCCTGGGTAATGGTCAAGGTTGGACAAGATCAGCCACACCGTCTTCAACGGCCTCAGAGAAACTGCAGGTCTATTGTAACGAGTGTAAAAGTTATGCATCTGGGACTCAGGACCGGTAAGTGGCATCCGATGATTAGATTTTTTAGTAAATCTTTATCATCGAAACTGAGTCAAATTGTCTTTCGTTACTTTGGACTAGTTATTACATTCATTTCACTATTGCTTCAAGTATATGTATTTGCAGATGTTCAGAAGGGCTTATATATATATATATTAATATATATTAACTTTGTTATCTTAGAAACAGTAGCAATTTTAAAAAAATTATTAGAATTATATGCATAATTGATTTGATTTGTATTAAAATTCAATTAATCTTGCCTTTACTTTAAAATATCGATGCTTCAAAAGTTTTTTCGTACCATTTATTGCAATTACTCATTTCAATTTAAATATATAAAATGATTAAAAACAAAACAACATAAAGAACATTAATTATTCAAATTGTAATAACCATAAAGTTGTTTATAATAATTGTTGTTTTGTAACTTGCAGTAACTTATGTGGTCATTGTACATAGCTTTATAGCAAATAGAACAAAATTGAATTAATACATATTTTAGATTTATTCAGTATATATATGTATATTGTAATTATATAATTATTTACAAAATATAAATCAAATAACCGTACTAGGAATAGGTACTACACATAGAAAGTATACGAGTTCAAAGTAACAAAAAATATTTGCTTACAACTTATAGTTAAGAAATAGCATGTTTCTGATTCTAATGCATGCATAAACTATGTAGAAGTCAAAGGAGGTGATAAATAATGGAATTGTATACTTATTGAATTTATGCAATGGTTTGATAAATTGACATTTACATATTATAAAATGTGTGCAGAAGAATAAATTTATATATCTTGTGAATTTAATGTAGATGTTTGAAAAGTTTATTTTTGATGGATTTTTTTGTAATTTACTGAAATTTTCTCTATAACCATTAATCCATTATATTTTTATATATTACAATAATTTTGAAGTAAACTAGTAAATATATTTTTATAATATTAGTTTATAATAGTAATGATTTAGTATACCCTTTTAATTAATAGTTAATTAATGCATGAAATTTATTTTTACCTGTAACTATATATTAATAATAATTATCCAATTTTAGATTGTAAATTATTCTATTTTTTTTTAAATATTATCTTCCTTTCTATTCATTATTGTATTTAATAGAAGTATAAAATGTACCCGAAAAATTATAAATTTTTACAACACTGTCCAACTTTTTGTTAAAAAGAATTACATAAATTGGCTTATCGATAAATTATCTAATGGTATATTATATAAAATACCTGTTTCTATTATATATATGTAAATAAATATGTGTTTCTGCTAGTATGTCACACTTGTGTATATGTATACGTTTATTTATTCTTTAATCGTTTAAAAGTGTACATCGATAATAATATTTATTATATTGTGAAATCATGTAAGTGATTATAAATATTTATAAGTTATTTTGTATATATCAGTATTGAACTAAAATATAAAGCACTATTTACATAAATACTTTTCATTTCGTATGATTTTTGAAATTTTCACATAATTAAATAGTTACAATGGAAATTATATAAAAATATTTTAATGACAAAAACTAATTATATTTTGTCTTTATGATAATTCTTAAATGTAGTTTCACAATTCTCATTGTAATTCATTTATTTTTATTCCATTTACTAATTTTAAAACAAGTTTAATGTTGATAGTTTTATTTAAAATCTATGTATTTTAATGATATTGTTATAAATAAATTAGATTTAAATTTTTTATTTTAAAATCCATGGTAATGACAAATAATTTAGTTTTAAACTTAAAATTTAAAAATGGACTGTAATGTTGTATATAAAAAGACAGCCATGATATATTTCTTAAAAAATATAGAATTGTAATTAATGTATTTTATATCTACTTTATTAGAAATCAACGTCAAAAAAAAGAAAAGCGTTGAGTTTTTTGGATGATAAATATTTATTTCCTTTTTAATAAAGAGAGTGATTTGGGAATAAATATTGAAATTTCTTTTGTAGCATTTCATTATTATTATTATTGTTATTATTATTATTATTATTATTGTTGTTGTTGTTGTTGTTGTTGTTGTCGTTGTCGTTGTTGTAATTTATTCAATATTAATATCACTTTTTAAATTGTTTATATATAAAGCTTAGATTAATAATAATTTTTAATCAAAGTAGTAATTATTACAATAAATGAAATGTTATTTAAACAAATAATGAACAATGTTATTGTCATTTTGTGCCATTGAAAATTTGACTGAAAATATTTGCTCAAGTTAAAATATGTCAAAGTCATAACTACTCAAATTTATTTAATAGGTAATCTGTTTAATTCTTTAAGATATTAAAAACAAATTCCACTTAACGTGTACTTATGAAGCTTATGAAACAAGAATATAATTAATATAAAATATTAGACATAGAGATATAATTAATTCTGAAGTGTATAATAATTAGTTTGACAAAATTGCTTTTATATTTATATCCGTATGAAATTTTTTATCCAGAAGGTGAGTCTGAATTGTTTTTACTTGCAGATGTGGTCGTGTGTATATATATATATATATATATACGCATTCGTATTGTACAATGTTAAAAATTTGCTTCCTTTAAAAAAGAGTACTTTTACATTTTACGAGGTATAATTTTAGCAGTAAAATTTAAGATTTTTACAACGAATGTTTAATAATCTCTATCGTCACCCTTGACACATAAGAACTATACGCATGCTGCTCGCAAAATCATTATTCACCTCTCTCCTTCTAAATTGTCCCATTGTTGCTCTATCCCCCAAAGACCCACCGTATCATTATTAAGTTTCTTAATTTGTTGATCGTTACACTATTATTCATTTAAAAGTAGCACATATCGTTTTGTTTTTGCCCGTAGTTAGTGTTTTGTGTGTGGCCTGGCATTCTTTCCAGCGTGTATTCAAGCAAGCATACTCTCATTCTTAAAACAAACAAAAAATCAAACAAAACGCGCTTATGTACGCTCGGCAGACATTACTCCGCGTACACGTTGAAGGACGCCTCAACGAACGTCACGGAGAAGAGTTTTGGCCTCGGTAGCACAGCGTCTGGCTCGCATGCGACGTCCAGCAATCAGCAGCAGCAGCACCAGCTGACCTGCGGCTCGTCGGAACAGTCGTGCGACGACATTGTCCTGGACTGCGGCAAGCCGGTGAACTTCACTTATTATGATCATCTCCTGGGTGTTGCTAATAGGAACAACCATCCATTGGTACCGGAGCCTAGTGTTGTCCTTATGTTTAAGAAGACTGATGAAAAAGTAACCGATTTCGACATTGATCTATTAGAGCGACGACTTAAAAGGGCTAAAAGAGAGGTAACTCACCGTGTTAACGTATACAGGACCAATAATAGCACAAGTTTTTTTGAAATATTTTGTTCTCACTCGGTGTGTTTTGCTACGTTTCAAACTGAAATGCATCGTGCAGTGGACGCACAATTCAATACTCTTATAAAAACATAATCTATTAATCTATAACGCAAGTCTAATCAATCTTACGTTTAATTTATTATTTTCATTTTTATATAACAAAAACAAATTTTTCATGCAATAATAATAATAATAATAATAATAATAATAATAATAGTTGTAGTATTGGTAGTAGTAGTAGTAGTAGTAGTAGTGGTGATGATGATAATAAAATCATTGAGTTTGGCTTAAAGAGAGAGCATTGTAGAATGCACATAAAAATCCAAGAATTTTCAAATTATTAAATTGTTTGACTCTCGCTCGAGCAGCTATAAAAATTCCTTCTACACATAGCCGAATAAGCTTAAGTTAGACTTTTGAATGTTATTTAACAAAAAAAATTGCTCCATGTCATCTTTTCAAAACCTTTGCCTATTAAGAAGAGTGAGCTCCGACATTGACCTTGACATTTCAATATTTTGATGAAAAGTGTCCAGTCAGTTATTTCTTTGCGAGTAGACCTCAATAGATCATCATAAATCAACCCTATATATATATATATATGTATATGTATATGTATATGTATATATATAGATGTATGTATATATATGTATATGTATATACACGCAAGTACATGTGCATATGCCTAATTTTAGAAACCCAAGTCCGTGCAGCTTTACAACCAAATCGGCAACTTTTGGCGCATCAAGGGCAACGCTCAGCGATCGATCGAGTGCTTTCGACGAGCTCTCGCTGTCTCACCGCATAATGCTGAAGTGCTGCTAAATCTCGCCCGAGTCTTGCTGGTGCTCGAGTACCTGGACGAGGCGTCGTATCTCGCGAGGCGATCACTTGACTTACAACCGCCTGATCGCAACGCCTGGGAACAGTATCTTACACTCGGCCAGATCTTTAAAGTATAACATACAAAGCATCTTCTCACTTTTTAATTGAATGTGCTACTTACATTCGAAATATTAAGGGGGGGGAGGCTGTGTATATCAATATAGATATCGGTAGACAGAAGATATGTACAAGATTTTCAAAGATTGTTTTTATCATCGTGTATACTGTCGGAGAAAAGAAAGTTTAAAAATAATGCTCTATTAGCGTAGAATATACCATAAATATTGGCTTTTACAATTAAATTGCAAAATTGTTTATGCCTTTTTATAGCCAGGCGCCATACAAGTGCTGCATTTGTATTTACACGTTTTTCTTTCCTTTATTGGCAAATTTAACATTGGTTTTATTTAAAAATTACATCTATAATTAATATATTATAAATTAAGGTAGTTTATGAGACTTCAAACAAGCAAAGCCTACTTTCCAAATGATGAGCACTTTCTTGAAAAAATAAAACCTTCTGTTTACATCCGTGAGAAATAATTTACGTATTTGTGATTTAAATTAATTCCCATTATAAATTAAATATAACTAGTTAATATTATAATTAAACCAAAGCCATAAAAAAATATTGCTTGCTTTTTTAGTGCTTAGAATCTTAGATCGATTCATTGCAAAAAATTATTTCATACAAGTTGCAACCGCCTGTATATATATAAATAATTATGTAACAATTTGATTAATTTATCAATGTGAAAATGAAAATATCAGTATTGGAAATATACGAAATAGCAAGAATTACAATTGACTCGTATTAAAATGAATTAAATTAATGTAACAATCAATTCGTTTGGCGCGAATTTTATTCAAGTAAAATAATTTTTTAATATTTATGTGCGCAAAAAATGCACGTTTTTGCAAATCACTTGTATACAGAAAAATTTTGAAAAATTAATATTCTGATAAATCATTTCGTGTTCTTGAATTGATAATCATATACACGAAACAAAATGATTCTTAATTTGAAATTTGAACTATTTTCTCGAAAGCTACTTTAAGCATTTTGTTTCAATTACAAGATTATTAAAATTATAAATAAAATTTTGATAAAAACGTGTGTCTTACTTCTTGATAAAAATCTTTGTATTTATCTTTGAATTTCATGTGTGTCGAAATTTAACAATCTCTCTTTTAAATTAAATTAATTGTTATTTTATAATTTTGTTACATTAAATAATCATAAGTATGCTTATTTTAATATTATTTGAATTTGATGAGTTTTTTATATAGCTATATTTTTTATTGTAATTCAATTATTTTTAACAATAAATTAACGAATGGTTAAATAATCTCTATTGCCCTGTATAATTTTCGAATATCTTTGAATTTTTAGATTAAAAAAATTTCATATTATTTGTTAAAACTTGTAAAAACTTGATGCTTCAATATCACAACCTACAATTAAATAAATTACTAATATTTTTAAAATGTGAGAAAAGTAGGTAACATTTGTTTTGTAAAATAAAATTTATTTTTTACAACACTTGCAATAAAATTATGTTTACATTTGTTTTTGTTTTTTTAATTAACTTTGTGGAATTAGGAAATGTTAAAAAACAAAATGGCAATATTTTATAATAAAATTTCAGTGACATAAACTTCTAATATAATTATTTTTCAATTGAAAACATTATTCAATTTTATGATAAGATTTGTATTAATTCTAGTGCTAGTAAAAATGAAATTGTTTAAAGGAAATTTTCAATTTTTTAAAACTGCCTTAAATCTCCAGCTCTTGCTATCTTCAACTGTATATATTTTTTATCTTTTTTAGGCTTTTGGATATTTTCAAGAAGCTGCTGTACATCTTCGACACGCATTAGAGCTAAAACCAGACCTGGTTGATGCAGCAAAAGCATTGAAAGAGCTCGAATCACTTCCAATCGCTAGTATACACGTGTATACACTTCTCATCATAGTATGCTTGGTAAATGATTTTGTTCTTTAAATTAAAATTTCAACGTGTACAGTATTTTAATTCTCATTAGTACTTAGTTCTTCTTATATTGAATTGAAATGAATTAAAAACTCAACTGAAACACATTCATTCAATCGAATATACTTTTCACAATCTACTTGTTTTTTGCAAGAGTTTTGAATTCTACAACACACCCAAATTTGAAGATAAATCTTTTGTTTATTGAAGTCAATGTGCGTGAATATCTTTATAGAGAAGAAAGTAATACAAAAAAAAAAAGAAGAAACACGTAGATGAAGAGTAAAAGTTTCAAATTATTATTTAAAAACTTTTTAAAAATAATAATTCATCTATAAACAATGAGCAAATATTTCTGGCTATGATTCTAAAATAAAAATCTTAAACGATTGTTTTGAAATATGTATTTATTTTACATGTATATTGGAATATTTTAGTTTTACATTCGCTAGTACGTATAATACACAGTTGATCTAATTCAGTGACAGGATATGTATTTTATACATTATTGTAAGATATTTCACTATTTTCTACAATTTTTCAAATAATTTTTCGCTACACTGTAAATATACAACATCCTGGGATATTTAAAAATGACTTTACATATCTAAAATATAGATGTTAACATTATTAAGAAAGATGATATAAATTCATTTCAAACATCAAAAGTGACATTTTGAAATTAAAGTGGAAAATTTTGGTTTAATAGATAATTTAATTACAATTTGTCATTATTTAAGTAATTTAATGTGGAAATATTTTTAGTACAAAAATATTTATTTTAAAAAATTTAATTTCTTTGTAATAGCTGTTATAATGCATTGCTTTCAATTAATTAAGATTGAAAATATATAATCTAAATAAAGTATAGAATATGTATATATATATACACTTTATGTAAATAATGATTTCGTGTAATTATTGTATGCAAAAATCTAAATAAATTTGCTGATTATTAATATTACTTGAACGTTAAAAATGAACGTAGCAATGTTGGATGAATTGGAGAAGCGAGATGAAAGCACAACTTTTAAAATTAAATCCTATGCGTTCTTGCAGGTTCTTGGAGTCCTTCTAGTCGTCCTAAGCAGCGTCGAATGCGAAGAGGATTCAACGCTAACCTCGGAACAACCTCAGCGGCCCGCACAGCGTCACTTTAATCGTGCCATGGCAATGCGTAGTTTGCGCCTCAATGTTTCGCGTGGGAAGCGCTGCTAAGTATCAATTGTGATAGAAACGAAACTTAAAAAGCTAATTGTAATTCCATTTCTTACGACAATAGACAAAGATAATTTTGCGTAAAGCGTTTTATTATATGAACGATAAGTTAACGAACAAAATGAAATGTATTAGCAGGGGTTACGTCGTACGTGTCATTTCTCGTTCTTTTTTTGTACTCGAGCAATGATTTGAAAACTTGTCATCTGCGGTCATAAATTTTTGATCGATTTTCGAAATACATTTATAATGCGAGTGTTATTAAGAATGTTAATTAATTTTATGGACGAGAAAGAAAGTGGATAGTTTTGTTTTAAGGCATAAGTACGTCTGATTTTATTAAATGGAAAAAAAAAAATTGACAGTTAACCGGAGACTATGAAATAATTCAAATTATTCAATCAAATCATACAAAATTTGAAATGTTAGTAACTTCAAATACTTCATGTAAATTTAGGCTAAACACCGAGAGATATTCACAAAGCCAACCTAATATCTCAAATTTTGTTAAATAAATTAGTAATTTAATGGTTATTTTAAATGATTTACCTCTATGAATGTCGATAGTTTTATCCTTCATTAAAATCCAAATATCTTTTAGTCGCTAAGAAGGTATAATTAAATGTACTACAAACAATTTATTTTATAGCTATTCTATATTTGAAGAAAATATGTATCGAGGGTATTCATAGTGTTTGCACACTGGAATTTTCTTAATCTATTCATTCTAATTACAACAGTGATATTTAGCGCAACATTTTTTTTCTTCAATGCGCCGTTACAATATGTTACACTGGACAGTGATCGTGGCGTAAAATATTTTTTTTAGCCAGTACACAACATATCATCTTCTCTTAAAGATAATTAAATTCCATTCATTTTTCTTTAGATCATTTTCAACAATCTCAAAGCACGCGATATTTTTATTTTTCACATAGGCCTAGTGATTTTCTAAGAAGTATTCACTCTCAAGGTACAACAATATTTACAAACTTGAAGATTCGGCAACAATTGAAGCCGTTTAATTAACTTAAGTTCAAAACAGAATATAGTCATACAAAAAAAATTGTGAGCTAATACTGCAATTAAAAATCTAATATGACAAAGGAAAACTGGAAACACTATTCGAGGATAGAACAATTGTTTTTAAATGCAAATGATGATTTTTTAAACATGTTATTTCAAAGTGAAGTATGTTTAAGCTCCAAGATATCAACAATCTCAATAATACTCAACCATTTTTTCTGATCTTTTCAATATCACCAATCCTTATTTCATATGCATAGAAGCAGATATATGCACTTTAATGTGTATAACATTACTATTCCATATATGTATATGTATATATATATATACACACATATATATATATATATATATATATACATAAAATGTACATAGATAAAACAAAAATCTATACTGCACCTAAGCACAATTCCATTAGACATTAATAGTTATTAAAATTGCACCCAACTTGAATTTGTCGAAGATGCAGGTGCTGCGGTTGATGCAGCTGCATTTTGTTGCGAAGCGCTTGCAAATTCACCCCATTCAGGTCCTGTTCCGGAATGATTTTGCGAGTTCTGTGCAGGTTTATGTGCTGGAGACATAGTGGATACTTTTGCAGGTGGTGGGGCAATCTTGACACCACCAGGAGGAGGTGGGAGTCCAATACCTGTACTTAGTCGTTGTTTTGATTTAGATGAAACTTCGCTACCATCCTTTTTCTAAAATTACAGTGAAAACCATATTTATATGTAAATAAATGTAAATTTTCTCATAAACATAAGTATTCCAGACTATTAGTTAACACAAAAGTATCAATTTTAAAGGTAAAATCGATAATTATTAATTTTTCTAATCAAAGATATTGAATTTTTTTCGTTTTTTTTTTTTTGTTAGAATTTATCCTTCAGCATTATTATTTTGAAAGGTTTTGTAGTTCAATTTACTATTTGAGTTATAAAATGTTCCACATAACAATGCCATTAACAAATGAAATATTAAATTTCTATGGGACTTTAATATATTTGCATTGGATATAATTTAAGGTTAATCAATATTATAAGCTTACAGTTATCTTCATGTTAATTTTGATGGTTTCCCCCTCTTTAAACCTAAGATCTAATTCTGGTTGGGGCATC
Source organism: Ceratosolen corneri (assembly GCA_030522565.1). Classification (NCBI taxonomy): domain Eukaryota; kingdom Metazoa; phylum Arthropoda; class Insecta; order Hymenoptera; family Agaonidae; genus Ceratosolen; species Ceratosolen corneri. The sequence goes on from JAPYYT010000378.1 coordinate 12,927, forward strand.
TCTTTCTCTTTTTCAATTCGATCTCTGGTTTTCAGCCACTTAAACTGATCTTGAAGGGCTACATTGAGATCAAAACTGTCGGACCTGTCCATAAAACCAATGCCAATGAAGGCAACATCACCGTTATCAGATTTAATTCTTAATACAAAGTAACGAGAGGAATCCACCACTGGCTCCACAGCAATACCAGGGTACGTTTCTATTGGGCATTTTGCATAAAGCTGACCCGTCATCTTATCTTCCAGTTTTATAGAAACAGCATCACCTTGTGTTACCAATCTCAAGCGTCCGACCCACGTAGGATCTCCAACATTCCAGTCTGCAGCTCTGTATAATGTAAAAAGCATTCGGATTATTTGACGTCTCGTATCCCGAGGATAGAGCCACGCAATAAATACGAGCATGCAAGTTTTTTAAATCAATATTCAGATAAATAGAACAATTCACTTGTAGAGAATTAATGTAAAGAACGCAATTTCGTAAGAATATAAATATATAGAATGGTAAGAAGCAACAGACAAACAGAAGCACTGCTAGAAGAAAAAGAGCGCCTTACAAAGTAAAAAGTAGTCGTATTACTCTAGACTTACCGATAACCCCTGTTGGTCGACCTTGGTGGTATGTTGTACACCATTACTTCTGATTTCACAAGAAGCACACTTTCATATGGTTCCGTTAATAAATCCATTGCCGACGTTTCCTACCAGCGGATAAACGTTTATTTTAACGAGTGAATCGTCCAAGCTTGACACTGCTTCTTGACACGAGTACGTTTTGACAACTCGCTCACTCTTACTATTCGCCAAATTGTTCGTTTTAACTTTCTTGCTCTATCTCTCTCTCTCTCTCTCTCTCTCTCTCTCTCACTCACTCTCTTTCATATGCTCCGTGTCCCTCTCTCCCTCTTTCACTACCTTTCCCTCGTTCTGCGTACGAGTTCGTGCACGCGCATGTACCAACGCACACACACACACACACACACACAGAGTGTTTATGTATCTCCAGTGTGATTTGATAAGAATTATCTCTCTTCTCTGTCACGCCTCCCCGAGGCCTCTGAATTCCTCTAGAATATACGTACAATTAATAACAAAAATAATGAGTGGACGCAGTTAATTAACTGAGTTGATTTCTACAAAGTACATTTTTATTATATTTACGATTGGTGATTATATGTGCATTTATCTATAAGAACACGATCGATTATGATAATTGTAAATAGTATTTCCCTTTATCAATTTTTTTCTACTACTGCGTTCACAATTTATATTGTTGATAAAAAAATATTGACGCTTTTCTTTTAAAAGCGTCAATAAAAAACTATACTGTTGTTTCACGTAAATGCATGCATTTATGAATTTATATGCAATAATAATGCATATGCGCATATATACATGTTTGTATAAAAGCGCATACGTAAATATATATATATATATATATATATATATATATATATATATATATATATACATATTAAATTAAATTCATGGTTAAATATTAATAAAATACATCTAATGATATTGTATAAAAATGGCATTGTTGTGATTTATAAATATTATTTAAATTTTCAGCACTATTAATTAACAGCTATTCATGTTCAAAGAAAGAAAACCAATTTAAATAATGGTATGCCATTGTTTAGGATATACAATGACTAATGTGTAATATTGCTTGGACATTTTATTTTCTACCGTATATATATAGCTTTTTGTTAAAAAAAAAATATTAATTGTCATTTTTACTTATTTCTAAATTTAATTTTTAATTTAATTTTCTAATAACTACGTACGTGCAGGCGGACTCACGGACGCACGCACACGCGCATAAATATTATTAAAAGAATTATCAATCAGCTCAATCAATTTAACCGTTAATTAAGTATTATAAACTTCATCCATATTACTTATTATGCGTCTCGTACGTAGTAAATTGCCGAAAATATATTAAATACATATTATACACGTTCTCGTTAATAATAAAAATATTACCTACCTTTTACAACAAATTAACAACTATTTTTTACAATTAGTATATTTCGGCAAACATCTATTCTTGCAATGATTTTTTACGCAGAGGAGAGATGCGCGTAGTATTGTTTGTTACTTAATCAAAATTTATCCAAACTTTTGCGTTATCGAGATCGCAAGTTCCAACGTATTGCCGTTGACCAAAACTCAAGTGGCTCACTAGTCAACAATAGCTTTTTTCATATTATAGTCTTTTATTTTATATTTTTTTTTATTCTTTATTTTGTTTGATACTTGCGCTTTCATTCCAAACATATCCTGGCTCTTCTTCGCGATTCTATTCGCTCTTCCTCGGTACTTGAAGTGATTACTAACGCAGTTCTGTACTTTCTACTGTCTCAGCCTTTTTCTCCATTAATTCCGTATATTTGACGGCCTCTTTTCCTATTACACTCTCGTAAAGTCATTTCAATTACTTTCACTTATAATAGCATCTATAGTTCAATTATCGATCGAATTATCAGCGTATAAAAGTCTATAATAGAAGGAGATTAGTAACTTTAACCTTTATTTTCATAAACAACATCTTTATATACATGATCAGCCACATTTATTATTATTACTACTACATTCATATTTTAATACGCACTTTTTAATATTATAAAAACTTCTATTACATTATAATTATATGACGCATTTTATTTGTAAAACTAAATTATTACGCACGTATTGCGCGGTTTGGCCTCAAATATTTTCTCATCAATTAACAATTTAATTAATTAAGACGTTGCCTTCATGTCAACATATATATATATATATATATATATATATATATAATAATTATTAACTATATTATTTGTAATTAATTTTAATTTTAATGCTGTCTCGTTAAATTTGTCCACAAATAATAAATCAATCGAAATATTATTATTTTGTCCGTGAATGCTGCATATTATTTATTAGTTCCAATAAAAATCATTAACACTAACACCTTAATCACCTTTTCGGCTTTCAAGTATTCAAAATCACTGACCCAACAACGCCAATGAATACCCGCCGACAATCCGTACTCGCCAAACACAAATATCCACGAGTGATAATCAACTTCTGGCTAATTTTTCTCACGCACTCTCATTCGCCAAATCCGAATTAAACTCTTGTCCGCCGTAACTCTTGTTCCCCGGCAGAAAAAAAAATGCACTGGCAACGATAAAACGACGCTCAAGCGCATTTGAATTGAGAATTCCTTTCGCGCCATCTGCAGGCCAGCACTTATGCACAAGCAGTTCACCGCCTCTAATCAAATTATCCTTTAATTCTCTCCTAATCTACATGGAGTCTGAGGTGTGGTGCACCGCGCAGGCGCGACTGTCCATGCGGCTTCGTGGCAAACAACATATATGTGTACGCCAAACTTGGGACTCGGGATATTCGATCGGGTTTGGATGAAATCTGACGGCTGATTAGTGGCAGTGGACATTTTCAACCCATTACACGTTAATTCATCTGGTGTGCAATAATAGAAGAGTCAAGGGATTCTCGTATGAAATGAAAGTTGCAATTGAAATATTTGCCTGCTTGTTGGCAATCGTCGCGAGCGTGAATGCCGGTGGTCCAACCCTCGTGCTACTCGACAATTTAGCTATCAAAGAAACTCATTCCATATTCTTTAAGATCTTGCAAGGTAAAATTGGAGATCAAAGCTATTAGTGTCTAGATTATTATTCGCTTGTTTAGTGCTCCTTTATCACTTAAATGCATAACTTTTGAGATCCAAATCTTGTATGTTGATTATAGCTTGGAGCAAGTAATTTGCTGTTTAAGCGAGGCTTTCGTTCTGAACTACATTTATATGGATATATTATGTAAATAATATTGAAAAATTCAATCAAATTGAATAATGCACACAATTTTAATGACTTAAAGTTTAAATCTAAGTTAAGACCAAGCTTATTAATGTCAACATTATTATACATTTCTTTCTTTAGATTTGGTTGTTGCCTTGTTTGTTCTTTATTCTCTTTAATGTACTCTAACAATTGAGATTATTGAAAATTTACAATTTTAAAAGCACTTCATATTTTACATTTTAATAGAGCGATTGTATGATTTGACTCTTTACTCCATACTTTAAATCATTCTTTGATGACAACTTTTTACTTTTCATAATTATTCAATAAACTTATTTAAACCAACCAAGCTATAATTTTTTTTTTTTTTTTTAATTTAATTATTATTCTTTATTAAACGCGAAGGAATTTGAATGAGTAAATAGTAATTGAATTGTAATAATTTCAGTAAAACTTAATTATTATAATCCAATTTAATACATATTGAGACTATAATTTGTGCAAATATTAATAATAATTTAAAATATAAATTTCAGATAGTGGTTATAATCTTTCGTATAAACTTGCTGACGATGCAAATCTTTTATTATCCAAGTATGGACAATATCTTTATAATCATCTGATTATTTTCGCTCCAACCGTAGAGGAGTTTGGAGGTGCAATGAGTATAGATGCGATTACAGATTTTATAGACGGAGGTGGGAATGTACTTGTCGCTGCTTCCACATATTCTGGAGATGCTTTGAGAGACTTGGCTTCAGAATGCGGCTTTGAAATCGACGAAGAAGGTGCAAGCGTTATCGATCATATGAATTACGATAAAACAGATAGTGGATATCATACGAAAATTGTCGCGGATCCGGAGAATTTGATCGATGCTCCTGTTATAGTCGGAAGTAAAAATATACCGCCTATGCTTTACCAGGGGACTGGATTAATCGCCGATTCGGATAATCCATTAGTGTTGAAGTTATTAACGGGTTCGAGTTCTTCCTATTCTTACAATCCTGAACGACCAGTGAAGGAATATCCTCACGCTGTTGGCAAAAATACCCTGCTTATTGCCGCGCTTCAGGCAAGAAATAACGCTAGAGTTTTGTTTTCTGGATCTTTGTATTTTTTTAGCGACGAAGCTTTTACTAGTCCTGTTAAAAAAGCTGAAGGTAAATCTCTGATTTTATATCATTCTTTATTCTTGATTTGTTTGATTTGCAATGAAGATTGACTTTTTCATTATGCATTTTGTATTACATTTATTTCAGATGATAAAAAACATGATAAATCAGGAAATAAAAATGTGGCTGAAGCAATAATAAGGTGGGTTTTTAAAGAGAATGGAGTAATCAGAGTCTCGTTTGTGCATCATCACAAAGACAAGGAATCACAACCACCCGCAGCCTACACAATTATGGATGACGTTGTTTATTCAATAAACGTTGAAAAATTATCGGGCGATAACTGGGTGCCTTTCATAGTCGATGATTTACAATTAGAATTTGTAAGAATCGATCCGTTTATTCGAACGACTATGAAACACGTTGCAAATGGTCGCTACGAGGCTAGATTCAAAATCCCAGATGTATACGGGGTCTATCAGTTTAAAGTTGATTATACTCGCATTGGCCTTACGCATCTGTACAATACGACACAGGTGTCGGTTCGGCCACTGCAGCATACTCAGTACGAACGCTTTATACCAAGTGCTTATCCTTATTACGTCAGTGCTTTCTCAATGATGTGTGGTGTTTTCCTTTTCTCTATCGTTTATCTGCACTACAAAGAGGACGCAAAATCAAAAGCAGACTGAAAACAGTGATTGTAATATTTGAATACAAAAATTTTTCTATTGCAGTCTACCATCATTTGTAAGCTCATTCGAGAGTCAGACATTTTGTACAAGTGTATTTAAAAAGTGTGAATCGATGGTATGTTAAAAAAAATTCATTTTTCATAAGATTTATTTTTTGTATATACACAAATAAAGATTTTATTTGAAAACTACACTTTATTCACTTACCCCTAAATTTATTAAATTGTTTTTCAATTTTATTCATTAATATCATTAATTTTTGATTTATTGGCAATAAAATTTTTATATCCACATTTATAAATAATTTTATATGCGTATACATATATATATGTATATATATATACGTGCATACGTGGAACAAAATTGCGAACAAAATTCAATCAATTGCCTGAAGGAAGTTTCTTTCGTCTCGCGATCGAAATGTCGCGCGATCTTTGTCAGTTCCGCCATATTTCCCGCGCATTTCATGCGACTGAACGTTTGCATTTAATGGTTGGAATCTGAAAACTTGTCTATATAGAGCCGATGTAAATTGATTAATAATGTTTATAATCGTTGTTTGAGCTTAGTTTATTGACTGCAATTTATCAAAAATTCATTAAATATGTCGGATAGTCGTCAAGAGGATAATATTAGAGTTGAAATTAGAAAGCTATTAAAGAAAATAAACTTCGACATGCGTAAATTGTAAGTATAATAAACAGATCTTTCGCGTTAAATATTTATTTGTTTTATGTACATTTAGGAATAATTATTTCTTTTTTGCTAAATTATAGAAAGGACGAGTTAAGAGCAGTACATAGTCAGATTGAGGATAATGCCTCGCTACCAATCACTGTCAGAACAGTTAATGAGAAATTGAAAATAGCTGCCAAGGAAGCAGGAATTGATTTGGATGAACTAGAAAATTTAAATAAATCGGATGAAGAGGACGAGTACGAAAGCTCTTCTGATTCAGATACAAGTGAACAAATATTAAAATCAAATGAAAATATTAATGCTTCTTTACAAAAGATTTAACAGAAAAATGATGTTGATCCTAAAGTAATGATTAATTTTTATATTTTTTATATAAATAAAATCGTGCGCACTTATTGCTATTAATTAAATATTTAAAATTGATAAAAAGTCTCTTTTAAGAAAATTAGATTACCAGTCGTCGATCAAATTTGATTTATTTTTTTACCAATATACCAATATATAAAATATTCACGATGTATATATAAAAAAAAAAAAAATAGTACACATTATGTTTTATAATTTAGATTCAGTTAACCAATTAAAAGTTTGTTCTTTCCGATCAGCTTGGGGATTAATCATAATATTTATAATGCTTGGACCATAATCAATCTGCAAGAAAATTTGCACATTTAGTATTAAGCGATGAGAACATACTATCAATATTTAAATACGAAACAATACTTCTAATGAGATTTTTAAAGCTGCTTTAATTTCTTCAATGGTTTTGCAAAAATGACCTTTTCTTCCACCGAGTTCTACCATTTTTTCATAATGAACATTCGGTGTCAATACGTTAGGTGGCGTTCTGCAAAAAAATTCAATTTACAACCTGAACTTTCAAATAATATCAATTGAAATTCTTACGCATTAACAACATTTCCAGACAATCGAATCGCTTGATATGTTTCTTCGTCAAAACCACCGTAAATTCCATTATTATTTATAATAATAATAATAATTGGAAGCTCATATCTAAAATAATGAAATATTTCCAAGATTTCATTTAAATTTGCAATATTAATGCCCCTAAGAGTTGAAAAATTATGAAAAATCTTTGAGACCTAAACATTGTTTCAATTTCCATGCCAGAAAATCCAAAAGCACTGTCTCCTTCGATACATATTACTCTCTTTTCTGGGTAACTATCTTTACAGTGAAGAGCCGCTGCAATCGCATAACCTAATCCGACACCCATTGTACCAAATGTACCAGCATCCAGCCTATGCCTTGGCAGATTATTCAATAGCATGGTACGACCAATGTCCATTGTGTTTGCTCCTTCCGAGCAAATAATACAATCTAAAAATATTTGCAAATTTTTTTATATCGGCACTAATTATTTTATGTGGGCACGCTACATTAATAAAGTGCTCTGCCTTACCTTTTGGAAGATACTCTTGAATAGTCTTAAATACGACATAATAATTTAAAGGCTCGTCTGTATCCATACACATTTTCTAAGACAATAGACAAATTTAATAAAGCTTTCCCAGATAAATAATAGATAATCATTGCACCATTAAAACATAGTCTCTCAAATCACATCCTACCGATGTGACATTTGTAACGCGCGCGTGACTCTTATCTAAAATCGGCCAGATATCCTTCAAGTTTGCGTATAAGAACTTACGTGGACTGTAAATTTGTTTTTATTCCCTTTAATTTCAAGTGACTGCCACCAAGGATCGCTTTTAGAGACACAGAATCTTTTGTTTCGCAAATGCTTCACCAACATTTCAACCACTGCGCCAATATCCGCTTGAATTGCAACGCTCGCCGTTACAGAATTGTGCAATTCCTCGGCACAAATGTCCACCTATAAAAAATCCAGTAGATCAATTTTTTTTTAGCCCATTTCATGCAATTGTTATCTTAATGCAGCAATTGAAGCCGTTCTCGACAAATACAGAAAGAAAATATTATTTATTCTCCTTGTCGAGAGAGTCATTTTGATGAGAGACATTCAAAAAAAAAAAAAGAAAAAGAACATTCGCTCTCTTTTGAGCCCAGCAGCGGATGTTCGAATATTTAAATATTTAAATATTAATTTATATCGCTATCTGTAAAATTGCATTCGTTGCACTTGTCGTTGCATTTACATTATCGTTTATTCTCTATTTAGTAGCGGCACTTTACTCATTCGGGACAAGTTAAAGGAATATTGGCCAAAAGGAAACATCCACGAAAGCTATGGAGCATATGAAAAAACATGATCCGACAAACTTGAATGAACTTGGCATCAGGCTGATATCTAGGAGGCCGGCCAAAATGAAGAATCCAGTTGAGCCGCGCACCGAGAAGCAGGATCACGTCGCTTTCTTGTAGAGCGTGGGAACGCGCACTCGACACGCAATTCCCGTTATTGTCCGGCACGACTCCTTTACCCATCGGCGTCGGCAGGAAGGGCAAGCTCGTGCTGTTGATGAGCTCGCGTACCTGGACCTCGGCGCGTGCATAGGCGGCACCTGGAAGCCGATCGATTATCTGCATATGTCATCGAGTGCGCTTGCTATTGCGCTGCAATTGTAAAGTGCAAATCACTCCCTCGTGGCATTATTCGTTTGAATAGCCTTTGCGAGCTTTGTGGAAGCTTTGGCTGGTTAATGGACAATAAATTTGGCAACGCAATTGGGGCATATCGTGTGTGCCTTTAAATAAACGAGATTATTCCAATTGAAATCATTTTCGAACAGCACAGTCACAAATGCCTACAAGTAATTACGTTGATAAAGCACGAGAATATCTGCCGCGAGATTACGTAAAAGACGTAATTATAAATCGAGAGAGAGAGAGAGAGAGAGGAGAAGAAGAAGAAAAATTAGAATCCGATTGAGATGTGCAATTTGTTAATTATGAGACAACAACAAATATGGGAGAACAATATATGAGAGACGAGTTTAAAAAAAACGAGCGATACAAACCTTTGCCGATAATAACCAAAGGACGCTTGGCGCGCATTATAAGAGCCGCGGCATTTTCAACCAACTTGGCCTCTGGATATATGAGCGGTGGTGGAGGAACTGGTGATACTCTGGCAACTTGACTAGCATCAACAGTTTGTTTTAATATTGTTGCAGGGAGATCCAAGTACGTAGCTCCTAAAAATGTTAATTAAGAATTTTGCATAATTGGATAATTCGTTGAATTTAAATGACTATCGCAAATTTCGATAAATTTGGAACAATTGCGTTAATAAGCGTAGAGGAGGACGTGTATTATTATAAGATAAATATTATAATTACCATGTCTGTTTAACCGGATAATTTAATTTTACCGAGATTTGGTGCCACGTGTATGCCTATCTCTATATATAATCAAGGATTATCAACGATTTTTTTCAGACAATCAGTCAATTCAATCAATTCGTGATCGATTTTCTTATATAAACATTCGTTATTCTCGTGCTCGCGTTCTACGAATAAAAATGCTTTTACAGAAAAGTGGCACTAATTTACAATATAACAATACGTGTGGATACGCAAATTGCAATGTAATTTCAATCCTCGGGGCATTGGTTCGTTGTTAAGAGTTAGCAAGCCCGTACTTACCGTCACTTAATATTAAACTTTTATCGGAAGTACTTATTAAAAGGGACATTGTCTTTTAATCGCATCGAATGAAGCATTCAATTTTAATTGCTCTGACAATTGATTAGCCATAATAATAAAAAGAAATTTCGACGAGAACGAGAATTATTAATTTCATTTCAATTAACCTTAATCTCTAATCGATTATTTAACAACCATTTTACAACACAATGCAGCTCAATTATTAAAGATTCTCCAACTTAATACTTTCAGCGTACGAAACTGCTTGAAAATCTAATACGATCGACTATGCATTATGACGAAAAAGCTCACCGTAAAATTCTTCATCCAAGCACACATTCGAGTGAATTCGATAATTCAAATGCATTGGATTGCAAAATTATTGCTCGTTCGTGAAATAGTAATTGAGTCTGACATTGCTGTCCATGGTATTAGAAATATTGACAGGCAGGCAGCCTCGAACGCCGAATTATTCGCTACATTGTCCATCGCGCAAACTAAGAGCCGCCAGTTGTCTCTAAGCACAGTATATCCCACAATCTCAACGAGCACGACGATCAATGCGAATATTTATTTTACTGGGTCTTTGATGGGGTCAATGGTGTGTGGGGGGGTGGCATGCAGACCCGCTCAAAAAGCCACGATTTAACGAACCTGGTCTTCCATATGTGGCGAGCCTGACAGCTTTCTCAACGTGCACAGGTATGAGGGACGCGGAAGGCGGCCTCGACGCGTATTTGCAGAAGGGTCGACTCGCCTCGACTTGGCTACATTCCTGGAAGCCACCGATCCCTTCGTGATCCAGGGGACATGAGCCACCGAGTACCAGCACCGGCCTACGGCATTTGGCGAAGCGCCATTTTCACGTCGCATTATTCACTAGGTACAGTGCATCGTGGTGGGCCTTTTGTAATTTTAATGCTCATTGGTCGACGCGAGAATTTCTCAGCAGGTTTTCATTAATGGTAAGAGCCTCGCACTAAGTGTAAGCTAGGTTACTTGTAATTTTTTTATTTTCATTTGTCATTTATTTGTTGTACAACTTTTAGAAATCAGGAGCGTGAGAGCTACGTGGGGTGGAAGGTTTTGCGAACTTGTATGGCTATAATTTTTAATAAACGATCTTTAATAATCTTTACACGCAATTGTTGGCAAAGTGGAGTTCGTTAATTTACATTGAACATTTATGAATAAAGAAAATAACGAGTTTATCAGCTATGCTTTATTGGATGTTGAGATATTTTACATGTAATTTAGCTAAGAAAGCATAATATGTAATCGCAGAAAGGTATTATATATTTTTCGACACTTGTGTTAATAAAAACTGTTATTGTTATTGTGTGTGTATATATATATATTACTTACCAACAGTTAATTTGAGCATTTGCCATACCGCCGATCACGTGCAACAATCCTGGTCCCGAAACGCAAAGAACCACAGCTGGTTTCCCTTTAATACAAGTCCTTATTAATTGAATATTTGTAATATATGTAATATAACTAAGACGGAATAAAGCTAATGCAACGATAAATGTAAAATAAACGAAATGATAAATTCTTATGACTAAGCGATCATCTTTGTTAAACGATTAAGAATACTGATTATTCCTTTCTATAGAATTTTATAAAGCGATTATTGTTTCTCTCGTGTCATCTTTCAATGTCCCATTATGGAATATTTAAAATTTATTTTCTAATCGCAGATAATAATTCAAGGTTTCGAATGCCAAAATTCACTTTGAGCGTAAAAAATACATTTAACAAATATTATTTAATATTTAGGCTATTTAGATGATTCGAGATAAGTGTGCATAAAGAGTATTGTTACATTGAACTGCGGGAATCGAAAATTTGTTTGTGTATTCTAAATTAATTTAATGCCCGACATTTAAATATCTACAAATCCATGATTTTTAATGCCCCCGTGAGATTAATTGAAAACACCTTTGTCATTTAAAAATGTTGCACGATAAAATATTTATTGCAGATTTCAGCTTCAATGTAAATGGTATTATCCTTTCCAACGATCTTCTATTCTTTTTTTTCTTTTTCAACATTAACAATAATAATTACGATCAAGAATCGCAATGAGCAAAAGCGCCGCGTCACTTACATAAATATAAATTACATAAGTAAGATTAAAGTGACATAAACAAGGAATTGATTCGCTTTATTACAATTTTGAGATTAAAAAAAGACTAAATGTAACCAATATAAAATGTTAGAACGCCACTTGATCCCCCACCCTCACCCCCAACCCCCCGCCCATTAAAGACAGACTTAGTGGTCGTATATGAATTGGCCGTAGCTCGAAAAACAGTAAGTTTTCGAGGATCGTCGTAATTTAATTTGAAGTAGGAGGGGAGGAGGGAGCATAATCCCCTACATCATCTCCAAGAACATTAAACTCAACTGGTCAGGTATCCATAAGCCTGGGCGGCGTAGCAAGCGGCCTGCTCGTTCCTGAAACCCAGGTAGTGAAGGCCGGCGTTTTGCATGGACAATGCGAGCTCAATTACCGGATGGCCCATTATTCCGAATACGTAACGTATTCCCTGCAAAGAAAATTTTCCAACTGCATCTGTACGTGTGGATTAAGAATGGGAATGCAATTTCTCGCCAGATGCCAAGGACGCCAAATGCAGGCGGCTTGGCCTGCGCGCCCATCATTATTGCTAAGATAACACCCGCATTAATCTAATTGCACATGTCGAATTTACTCCTCACACGTAAGGTAGGTCAAAGGTTTTTACACGCGCGCGCGTGGAAAAGAGTTCATTGTGTGCTCGGACAAATGAGATGAGCTCGCGTTTGGCATTTATTAATAAGATAATTGGAAGCTTAATTTTAACTTGATCTTGAAACCTAATTCTTCTGTTGAACGTTGCCACGGTATTTTTCTCGAATGTAATGTAATGCTCCTTAAGAGGCTTCAAATAATTGGGGGTGCAGAGCTTATCGATTTCGATCGGTAAGAGGACTACGATTTCAATTAATATAAATTATAATTCTGTCGTTTAATAATGCTTTTATTTTATTTTCCATTCGTTTTATTGTAGTAACATCGTAGCCTATGAGCTGTTTATGCTGATATGTCACGATAAAGGCTTATATAATGAAGATAATCAATGAATATCTTCTACCAATTTACTTTACAAGGGTTTACTTGTATTTTACTTTTGACGCTATTATTATCAATTACACGCAGTTTAAGTAACATTAATAATAAATAAATATTATTAAATGGAAGAATAAGGATGCAGATATAGAAAAGTATCATGATTATCAAATGTACTTGTTAATAATATGAAATGCACGTTACATTAAAAATATTCTGTAGGTAAATAGCCAATGTATATTCTTCCGAAAAAAATGATTTTAGAATTGGAATTAATGTCCTAAATAAATCATTATTTATTGATTATTTTACTTGCTTTTTAAATATAAATAGACCATACACGAGTAACAATGTAACAATTTAATTGCATAAATTTGTGAAAATCGCTTATATTTGTAGATATTTTTAATATGCTGAAATTAAATCGAGAACATTGTTATTCATTAAATCAGATTAACAATAAATTTTTCAATATCATTTATTATTTAAATAATTGCGCGCGCGCGCGCGCGCACACACACACACACACACACACAATTTTAAAACAATTATGTTTCGAGCGAAATAACAACAAATAAGAAAATTTAATGTTATATTTAGTTGGAAAGATAGCCATATGGACAAAGAATCATGTGATTTACGAGAAGGAAAATAACGATAATATATGATAGCGAGAAGTATTTTGTAGCATTAAAATAAATATTTTCTACGTAGAAATTATATATTGCTCGATTGGCAGTCAAATACGTAGTATATTTTGTTAATTATACAGTATTCATATATTCTTGCATTAAATTATTTAATTATTTGTTTATATCCTATTTTTTTTTTTTCATAGAATAAATTTAAAAATGAATTCTATACGAAATGCCGAAATCAACGAACAAACGCCATTAATCCGATTAAAAAAAGGTAACAAATATTAAGCAAAGTACATAATATAAATATATATAGTATATAATAAATCTTAAGTGTAGTAGTAAATTGCATTTCATTTTCTTACTCTTCGTCCCTTTACACTATACCATTAATAGTAAACGTGAGCTTCAGTTTATTTATTTAAAATATAATTAAAAAAAAAATTGTTAAGAAAATTTTTGGATAAACTCGCCTTAATGTATAATTATTATAAATAATTATTATAAATAAGAAGAGAATCAATGAAAAAACTTTTCGATTAAATTTGAACCGAGCGCTAAATAATCATAAGATTTGCATATTCGTATGTTAATTTGTTTATTGATGTGAAAACACTTGTATTTACACTTAGACACAAATAAATCTTAGAATTTATCTAAATAATGATACGTATAAGAGAATTACAAATTATCTTCCAAAGAATCATAACCTAAACGCATGAATATCTATTTAACACATTTTGTTCCATAAAAAATTGTATAGAAATAGTGACAAAAAAAACAAATTACCTGATTTTTAAGGGCCTCTGATAAAATTTGATCTCCGTTCATAGTTAATGTTTCTTATTGTGATAAATTGAAATGAGCCAATTATTTATACTCTCATTTGCTCTTAAATTCTAACTAAACTTTAAATTAAAGCAAAGCATGTGTATTCTTAATTTTTTCCCGATAAAACTATATTATCCTTTCGTAATTAATAATTAGCAAATAGAACAGAAATAAAACAATTTTTTAAACACTCGTGAAGTAGATGTTACACAAGTGTTTTACAACCAACATATATGTCATGAATAATATGAGGTATCAAGAAAAATATCAATGTTACGTCAGAAGATTGTAAATTATCATATTTATCATTAAATATAGCCGTAATGGTGTAAAAGTAAGCAGCTACTGAAATTTCATTTCAATATAAAATATAAAATTATCAAATATAAAATATTTCAATTATCGAAAAATCGCGAGTCATTTGTAAGCCAAGCAATGCCAAATAATTAATAAAATTAACTTAAGCTTACTTTAATCAATTAAATAATTATTATTGTTAGAACATTGAGTATTTTGTTCAAATCATACTTCGTGCCACTGCTTTTGCAAAATCTAAAGGTGCAAGTAAGTACATGGGTATCTAAAATCTTTATAAAACATGTCATTAAAGCTTATAAGAGAATTTATAAACTCATATTAATGTTAATAAAATTGTTGCTATTAAATTATTATGATTGCCATTTGAAATTCATGTAAAATTCGAGTTCATTTTTAAAGTTTAGTGTAAGTTAAATCATTTTAAAGATTATTTTCTTTATTTACACCAGATAGCGCTTTCAAAATTCTTCAAATGTCCGTAATATTTATACATGCATGTATAATGTTTTTCTGCAAATTCGCAACATTCCTTTATACTTAAGAAAAATATTAATACGATTCATTTAGTTATTTAATAAAAATTTGTGTTTCTTATATATATATATATATATATATATATATATATAGATAAATAATTAATTCTGTTAATAAAACAAACATTATTTATTCATCCATTAATTGATTGCGAGTGTTTTTTTTTTAAGAGATTATTGATAATTAATTAAAATACACTAGATATTTAAAAGTTTCACGTAATTAGTAAATTAATTAATCAACCGTGAAATATCGATGCTATTAATACTGTAGTCGATAATTATTGTATTATAACGTTGGTTTTAGAAGTAATGCATTTTTCAAATTAAAATAAAAATTTATACTCCCTAAGAAAGTTATGGCTAAACTTATTTCATCTTTTCACAATTATATTGCAAAAAGGTATTACAAAAATTAATGTTTGAAAAGTCTGAGCCAAGTTCCTTTGCAGTGCTTTCACGTGCTCGACAATACCTTTATCACCATAATAATTTATTTTTTTTTTATACTTATATTCATGTTCGTGGGCAACATACAGTTATCAAGGGCGTATCAATTATAGTTACCATAAAATTTGTCTTTTTCAATGTTACATTCAGGTTGCTGACACTCGAGGAGGCGCAGGTATAAGTCAAATTTACAGTCTCAAAGTAATGTTTCTCAAAATTTCTCTCTCTCTCTCAATCTACAACAAAGCTGGATATACTCGGTATAAATTCAAACCTCACTGCCAAGTCGGTAGTTTGAACCTAAAGCTACATTTGTTTCCTCATTGCGCGTACCTAGGCCTACCTTTTCCAGGATTATAAAATAATTCTGCTAATGGCAATGCGCTTAACTCGAGGACGGTTTTATTGTCTTACCTGCGTACGACGCGATGATTCTCATCTTCTTTTTTGGAGAATAACGTCGGTAAAGGCCAATAATGCAGGTACATGAAGTGCCTATCGCACCCTGTCGCTCTTACATACTTACATATTTGCGAGCATATTTATTTGCGTATGCGATGTTTCTGCAGAAAATGGTGTGAATTGTATTAAATTGAAGATAGGAAATTCTATTCGTTATTTAGCTAGCGAATATGCAGAATTACAAGGGTAGAATATCTTTTCGAGTTATTTTGACTGTTTGAAATTGAGTGACAATGTTAGTGAAATGAAAATACACGAAAATGATCATTTTTTGTGTTAAAATATGCGGTGAATGATTTCCTTGTAATTTCAAAACATAACTTTTTCTCAATAAATTATGCTGAAAGGCGAATTAAAAATTGTAATTTTATTTCAGATTATTTGAGAAGTGTAAATATAATGTAACGTTTAATTAACACGAGAATATAAAAATATTTCTACACTATGGTGACGATTTTTGGTAATTACTTATACGTAAATGCAAAATAGGATTATTATTATTGTTATGATTTTACGAAGAAATGAAAAATTCCTTATAAACGAGCAATTCTAATTTACAATGGAGCTTACTTAGTATAAATTTAATACTTTTTAAGAGTGTGTTTAAGATTATTGAATAAGATTTTTAAATAATTTAAATAATTTACTATCATTTATAATTGAATGTTTATAATTTAAGATTGGATCCAAAAATAATTGCTACATTTGTCATTTTCTGTATTAAAAAAATTAATTTAATATTCCCATTATGAAATATTGATAATAAATGGATTGAATATTTGCATTATTTTAACATTTATAGAATATAATATGACTAGGCATATATTTAAAATATTTTAAAAATAAATTACAGAAATATCATGAAAAAATGAAAATTAAAATAAACGTAAGATACAAGGTATTTACATATGTTTTTCATTTCATAATGAATTTTCGTAATTTGCACTTTCATAAAATTATCATACAGTTATTTATCAACTATAATTTAATTATATAGAATATAATATATATATTATATGATTTTTAATAATTTTAAGCGTCAAAGAAATTATGATTTTAGTTTATGTCCATTATTGAAATATTGTTATGAATTATTAGAATTATCATTTTCATTTTAAAAAGTCGAAATGAGAAAGCGTAGACTGACTGTCTAGTCAATATATATATATTTATATAACAATTTTTATATAACAATGTATATATATACATGAATATTTTTATGTCGAATATATGTAGTAGTTTGGCAATTGACACACTATTGTTTGAAAGATTGTGATTTGAGAGAAAAAAAAAAATAATAATAAATCAGTGTAGTAAATTTGCAATAATGCAAAAGTGCGGACTCGGTGATTATACTTGTGTCTCGCCCGTGATAATTTGAGATTGCATTTATTATATCGTGGGATCATAAAAGCTGCTTCTATTTTATGAATTGTCCGAGGCTTCCGACTACGCTAATGATTTGTTACTCGCAATCATACGTAAATACAATTCAGGAAATTTACAAGTGCCATCGAAGCCGTTATTTTTTCTTTGCCGATTCTTTTCCCATTAATTACATTCATAATATCGCCTTATTAGCGTACAAGATAAGCTATTTATTATCTATTGAACGTTAATGTTTAAATATTCTTCTATATGTATTAATTATAATAATTATGTAATCCCACGGTGTTTAAGAACTTGAATTATTTTAACAAGAAAATATGATCTTCATAGTTAAGATATTGATATATATATATGTATATATATATATATAATGTACTTTACGAACAATATTTTTCCATTCGAATGCAGAATTACGACTTACTTCGTCTCTGTGTAAAAGGATTAATATCTAATTCAATTGACAGAATGCATTATTAATGTATTCTATTAATTTTGTAATTTTATTTTTATATCTTGGTAGAAATATAGTTAAAAATTAATTTTGTTAATAATAGCATGAAAGGAAAAGAAAAATTAAAATATAGACATCAATGCTGTTATTTCTTCTATTTTTACAATTTTCCATTACTTAACACTTTACGCGCGTAGCTTTGTCCTCGCTAATTAGTATTTCCATGAAGACATATAACTCTTGGCGAAGTACAGAAAATCGCTTCCCTTAAAGCTCCGAGAAAGTTTTAAGAATCGGTAATAGCTCCCACAATTTGAGAATCTCTCGACTTCAATGGCGAGAAAGTAAACGAAAAGCGGGGAGCGGAGAGGGGGGGCGGGGGGCGGTCGTACTTTTCTTAGAAAGGTTGGAAAATCTGAAAATATGAAATGAAAATGAACATATTCTGTCCCTTTCGCTCGAAGGATATGACACGACGTCTATAAAAGCGATGTGCGCAAAGCGACCCAACGTCAGTTCTACAAAAGTTGTGATTGAGCATTTTGTGTTTCGGCAAATTCAAAGTCTAAATTTACAATCGATATTCCTTTTCTAATGTTTTAAATAAATTTGTTGATTTCTTTGCAAATGAGATTGTGCAACGAGTTCTGGTGCGGCTATTGCTAGTTGTAACTTTTTTTTCTAAATACTTTTCTCGGGTATAAACTTCAAAATGGTAAAGAAGAGCTTATACACTAATATTTTTCTCTCACGTAAGTAGATTTTTATTATTATTTGCATCCTATTGATGGCTGTTTAATTAGTTATTTTAGTCATCCTCAATTATTATTATTATTGTTGTTGAATGTTTAATTACCTTACTCTGATGGTGTTTCATCTATAATTTTTAAGATTAAGTTCTTTTTTTAGAACAACAACATTAAGTTCTTTTTATTAGTATACTCTTTTGATAGTAAGGTAAATCTAATGTTTTTATTACAAGTAATAAGATTTTTTTTCAATTTTCAGTTTGAATTTTGCGTTAAAATATGCCTGTCGTGTAATTCGAATTGATAAACATTGTTGTGTACATTTTAATGGACCTAATTTCGGTATATTAAACCTTAAACGAAAAGTTAAATTTTTTATAATGAAATTATGGTGTTTAAAGTTTTTATAAAACTCAATTTTATTTAAAATTATAAATTAAATTCTGCAATTGACGCTTGAATTACATGACTTTAATAATCGGAATACAATTTATTATTTTAGAAATTCGGATCTTATATTTCTTTTAACTTCGCTAACTAAAATATCTCTTTAAAAGACAAAAATATTGACACGGCAATGCCGAACTTTTGCCACAGTTAGTTAACGTTTATGTGTATAGTATATGTACATAGTATAGTATATAGTTTAAGTTAACGTTTGCATTTTGATATATTATTAATATTATATTTAAAATGTATAATATGCATACGTGGTAAGTGTTATAAACAATATAAATACGATTTTATATTATTGTATTTATAACACTTAGTCTTAATATAGAAAGTCTTGTGTATGCTTATTGACAATTGATATAAAATTCAAACAATTTTTCTCCATTTTAATACAAGTTTAAGCTGTTCTCTTCATTTTCTGCATATTTGGAAGATACTCATTCAAATTGTTTAATTACAATTGTTTATCGCACCCTCTTAAACATTTTAGAAAAACGACACGTTTCGTGAAAAATATTAAATTCATCGGACGTAAATATCTTGCAATATAATTTTACACATTACAATATAGTTATTTGATAAAGCATGTAGGTATTTTTATTCCTGAAAAAAAAAAGAGAGGCGACTATTGTAGTAAAAAAAAATTTCGTAATGTCCTTTAAAACACGCAAGTCATTCGAAATAAAAATGTTTCAAAATTTAGGACACCAATTATTAAAATTCTTATTATTCAATTCTTTTTTTTTAACGAAATCATAATGTAAACATAATAAGGAGAGGAGGGGAACGTCTTTGCGAGCATTATGAAGTAAGAATGAACTGCCATTATTATACGTTTCAACGCGCTCACGATATTATATAACAAGAACAACGATAAGGACAATAATACTATATTATAAGAAGCACGTGCTTAACAATGTCGGAAGCTCATGTTTCGGTTAGGTTTAATTGTCAAAAGGTTTAATTGTCAAAAGGTATCGACATTACACGTGCTCGTAATAATAAAAAGCACGAGGACATTAGTTTTAAATAAAGTAAGCCGTAAACAATGCTCCATTTATCTAATCGGCATAATCATTGAATGACGCAGAGCCTATGCTTTTAGGATGGTTACCGATTCGCGGATTAATGTGCCTGATGATGTTCACGGCTTGCTGGACATCGTACATGTGCCGGCTGCAAATGCCAATTCTCGTGGTGCCAATGATCGCGGAGAGATCGCAAGCCAACGGGAGCAGTGGCGTTTGCTTGGAAAGGTCGGACAATGTGAGCGTCCTATGGCGTCGTAACCCGGACGATCTCGTGCACGAGGTCGCTCACGCGGAAGCTCTGTCGAGGCTCAGGCGAGAGGCCGAGGACGAGAGCTCGACTAATCCAAGGAAGTTCCTCGATCTCTTCACTAATAAGCCCTTCCTCTGGTCGCCCTTTATTCGAGGTTCGTCCTTAGCGACGACGAATTAAAAGACTTTTTCCCTCGGAGACAGCTCGACGACGACGACGACGACCATTTAACACTGAGTCGTCAAATCACAAAAAGTTTCAGGGTTTTATGGATTCGTTGACTGACCTATTAAGCATTGCACTCCCGTTATAATTGTCTCTTCAGTGGGCCGCCTTAATTGCGCAGCTTTAGCCCTCTCGAGCCTCTATTATGTAAAATTCTAGTTGTCGTTGACGCGTAAGACGAGTGTAAAAGCATGCGATGCCTTGCCCAGGCAATCTCTCTGCATGCGGAATTAAACCTTTTACGCCATAGATAAGAGGAAGAAATGCCAGGCGTATATTGGCCGAAATGTTCCCCCCCCCCTTTAAATCCTCCTGTTAGTAAAGAGATTTTTGGTGATCGACAAACCAGTTGCGCCTGGCCACAATTACGTACTCTAAGATGCACTTGCTTTTAGTATAGGTGAACTGCTGGCGGCATACTCGTACGGCAATGTGCCGGGGAATCTCCTCGGCGGCATTATGGCACTGAAGTTCAGTCCCCGCAAAATTATCCTCTGGACGTCACTCACATCGGCGATCATCTCCTTACTGAGTCCACTAATCGCCAACGTCCACTGGATCGCCCTCGCGGCCTCCCGTACTATTATCGGCCTCATGGGCGGCGCCACATTTCCCTCCTGTCACACTTTGGTCGCCAAGTGGGCACCTCCGGACGAAAGGTCGCGTTTCATTTGGTCATTGTTGGGCGGCACTTTCGGCACCATCTTCACCTTCCCCATAATCGCCATCGTCGCGGAGACCGTCAATTGGGAGGCGGCCTGGTACTTGCCCTCGGCCCTTATGCTCCTCTGGGTTTTCTTTTGGTACCTTCTGGCCTACGACTCGCCAGTCGAGCATCCCGCTATTAGCGACGAGGAGAGAAATTACATTATCAAGTGAGTTGGCTGCTTATCCTTCTACTCTCATTCTTTTACTCGAGTCTTTTGAATTTTAGTGCGGTGACTTGTTACACAAGCGCTTGCAATGGCCGGGCACCGATCGAACAATCAATCGAGTGAAATAAAACTTTAATAATGTAATAATTTATAAATAAGATATAAGGTAATTTATAATGTAAGAATTCTATCGACAAGTGACTATTGGCTTAGAGATCAATGTACACACTCGTTTGGAAAAAGCCTAGCTCATTCGTAATTTTTTTACGCGTCTATCCGTCTATATGCACACGTGTTTGTTTGTGTGTGTGTGCGTGCGTATTATTTATTTGTCAAGCCAATTATTCATGCCCAAGCATTTCTCTTACAGCTTCTTATAATTTCGTTCTAGTGCTCAAGCGGGCTCAGTCTGTTCTCGGAAGCTAATGCTGAAAGACACGCCAGTGAAAGCAATTATGATCTCCGTGCCGTTCCTTTGCCTTATAATATTACACTTTGGCAACACCTTTCTGCTCTTTTTATATCAGAACTCATTGATGTTATATCTAACGAAGGCCTTGGGCTTTAAACTAATAAAGGGCGGCATTCTGGTGTCACTGCCCTGGGTCGCTCGAATGTCCTTTGGCTTCTTTTTCAGCTGGGCGAGCGACACGATTAAGAGGAAGGAAATCCTTACGGTCACCGCATTGCGCAAATGCGCAACCATCTTTTGTAAGGGACACAGCATTTTAAGCAATTTTTTATACTAATTAAATCGTTAATCGATACGAGAAATTGATTCGTTTTGAGAGCCAAGTACGCTGAGATTCTTTTAAACAACGAACAACTCCGTCCTAAATCACTGTATTGTACGTAATATAACCATAGAATGTAAAGAAATCTCGAAGAAATAACTATGGCAAACTATTTTTCTGAAAACTGCTAAAATTACTTTTATCATTTATTGCAATGTAATGGATAACGCGACACTTGACTGTTTATTAAGTCAAAATAACTATCCACGAATGATGCGAACATGCTCATATATATATATATGCATATATACATATATACGTATTAAAAAAGAAAGGCGTTTCACAATTAAATACGACTCATGCATGCATATATTTATTATCTCCAGCTCACTTGCTACCTGGTATCTTTCTCATTGCCGTCAGCTATGCTGGTTGCTCGTTCGTCCTAGCCAATATTTTTCTGTTCTTGGCTTTGGGATTTAACGGAGCGGCGAGCATTTCAAATCTCACAAACAATCAAGATTTATCTCCAAATTATGCTGGATTTTTGTACGGGATCATGAATACAGTTGGCTCTGTAGCCGGCATGATCATCCCTCCGTTAGTGGAGACTATTACAGGAAAATATGGAGTGAGTGTTATGTTATGATAATTTTGCAAACCTCATCGTCATCACCTTACATCGCCCCCTCTCACCGCTTCACCTTTATCTGGCAAATCCGAGTCCTTTGTACTGTCTAGTACTATGTTGACTAATTCATAGTACGGATAGTACTAGGAGTTTTGTTTGCCGTCGTATCAATTATCTACGCACATTATGCATCATCGGATTGACAAAAGGATCATGCATTCAGCAACACAACGCTGTTTAATAATCATTATATTGGGCAAACCTGAAACCTTTGTACTTTCCAGTACTGTGGTGATTGACGCATAGTACGGATACGTACATAGGAGTTTTGTTTGACATACTTCTCAGTTATTATGCGGTAATGAACATAAAAATTGTGACTTGACAATGTTTTACGTATAATTTAAAGTATCCAAGCTTTCTTATGCTCGCGCATTATAATTGAAATGTGTAATACCTTTGTATTTAATAATATAATATGTACTTGAAAATTAATTTTTTAATCAAAGATATGATCTGTACAAGTAATCTCGAAAGGGTACATTCAAACTTGTAAATATACAAATGTATTAAATAATTGTCGATAGTCGTAATAATTCATTTACAAAAAGAAATAAAAGCTCATTTTTTCTTACCCATCTATTAACCATTAAACAAGTTCCATTAATAATAAAACATTTATTTTACTGTATACAACATTTTTCGAGATATAGATTGAAATCTTGATTACTTTGCTATTTAAATTAATTTAATTGTATTACTTGAATGAATAGATTACAATTGAAAGTAATTTTAAGTTAATGCCTAATTAATAAGCACATAGCCATTGGATATATATATATCAAACAAATAAAATTGTAAGATATTAATTTGATTACAGAATTCAATTGATAGATGGCAATTAGTATTTTGGATTGGCGCAGGAGTAACTATATTTTGCATGTTAATATTTATTCTTGGAGGTAGTGGAAAAATTCAACCTTGGAATGATATACCAAAGGCAACAAATCCAGTTCATGCTTCGTGAATTAAAAGATATCTTTTACCATTGAATATAAATTATCGTTTATGGTTGTAGTGAATAAACAAATCTTATGCTCTCTTATATAAATAATTGTCTATGTACCAAAGGCATGTATTGTAAATTAGATTAGCATTAGTATGTAAGTGTAGTACATAAGTGAAACAGTATAAAAGTATAAATTCTAGACTAAAAAATGACGACTATTAAATAATTTTTGATTCGATAAATTTGATTCGCTTTATTTTTTTTTTTTTTTTGTAAAATATTTATTACATTAAATACTTTATAAGTGCTTATATCAGTTTCTTACATGGATAAAGTTGAAATAGTAATACGCAAATTCTAATATTTAATGTGCAACATTAGGAAAAAGACGAAGCATGCAATTTTTTAGCAAATACGTTCTAATTTTTTTAACAAATTATATTTTTTCTTATTCGAATCAAAATTATATTATTAAAAATAATATTAATTGATTCACATAGTTCAAATAATAAAATTTTACAATTGTTATGATGAATAGATAACAAAACATATTTTTTATCAATTGGATGAAAAGTAAATAAAAATATTAGGCACTTCAGTGACATAATTAAAAAAAATAAAGAGTTATTTTATTACAGCACTATTATTTTAAGTGAAATAATTTGTGACGTTTTTAGTTAAATGACAAAAATAAATCATTAAATGTAAGAAAAGGTGTATATAATATACATATGTAAATATATACTTGATTATGGTGATGAAACATATTTCAAAGGGAATTCGGAATTTAAATTGGCAGTCTTAAATAAATATTTTATGCCTCGATATTAATAAGTTTCTAAAGCACAAAAATGATCTTAATATCAATTTTGTTTTATCATTAAAGCTTTTATAGTAGTCATTCTTATGTTAATTTTATGTATTAATGCACTTACGAATCAATATAATATAACATACTCAGAGCACATTCATTACCAATTAACGATGCGTACTCTTTTACTTCATTATCAAGCAATTTATTTTTGAAATATCGATATATTCCGTATCCCATTGGTTTACTGTCATAAAGTACCATGACCTGCATTTCAAAACAAGCATTATACAATTAATTTATATTCATTCGAAACGCAAGTACACCGATATTAGTATTACAAAAAATTTATACATACCTCATTAATGTCGACTCTACCATCTTTATCTGTAGCGGATAAATCTTCATTTAATCTGCTATATTTTGAAATATCTAACTTTGGTAAGCATTTGTCGACGTCGCACCAAATATAGGTTTCTGGGCAAAGAAGTTTCGATGGCTGCATTCTTGCCTTATAACGCATTTTTGTACAAGAATGTATATAAAATCCCATGTAATAATACTTCAAGTTTGAAGCGTGTTTATTTAGTTGCCGTGTCAAAAATATTTCTCTGAGAGAACTGCAGAATAAAAATAGTTCATATCGGATATAATATACTGTCCTAATACACCGAATATTGACCAGCTGATTTGATATTAATTTTTTAATTCAAGACTTTTGTTCATTCGATAAATAAAATGTGGAATGAATTTTAGGTTTTAAAATTATTTTCATTAAGGAAATTGATCAAATTATAACATTGTATAAGCTATTGAACAGTAAATTTACCTGAATGTTCCCAAAGACAAATGAGAGTATGCTGGATCATAAAAAAAATAAACACTAGATAAGCAAGATGGTAAGATGTCAATGACAGCCACGGCTATTAATGTGCCATTAAGCCAATATTGTTCATGAAATGCTCCATATCCATGAGGTGGGCCATCTTCTGGAATCCATTCCTTCAAAAAATAAGAAGGCATACTTTGTGTAAACTACAAATCCTAATTGATGTGAATTCAATGAGATATATGCAACTGAACAAAGTGTACCTGCAATGGATTTTTTACGAGAAAATTTATGAAACTTCTCCTATTACAATCCTTGGGCTTTTCTTTATGGATAGCCATTTGGTAAGTTTTGAAAAGCTTAGCACTCTTATCCAGTGTTTTTAAAAATTCTTCTGACATTACTCTCACCAACCTCAGCTGACAAAGTGACAAAGAGCTTTGCGTAAAATCAATCAAATGTAGAACACTCGAGACTTAAATTTCTCTAATCTCTAACTTTACATAAGTCTGTAAGCAGGTCCACTTTGCTCCAATTATTTTTATGTGAAAGCGTAACTTTTTAAATGCAAGGAATTTGATTTACAATACTTAAAAAATTCTCAAAATATTACTACTGTATTTAATAACTAATATATAAAGCAAATAAATATATAAATATATAAATAGCTCACAAAGCATTATTGGCTATTAGACGTTTTTTAATTTCAATTTAAATAAATAAGTATAAGTTGAGTCTTTGAATGCGCACTTTTCTTCCCACTCTTCTTAAAAATTACAATTTTTTTTATTAACTATACATTATACAGTATATATATTTATGCATATTCAAGGTTTATTTAAGTAAAAAGACAATTACTAAATAAAATGGTAAGGTGGGTGAAGAAATTGTAACTATTTTTACTGTAAGATTAAATAAACAAATAGCAACAAATATTTGTCCATTAAAAGTAATCGACATTTATAATATTAATATACCTGCATACAAATTGATGTATTTATGCGATAATGATATATATCAAATCTTTTATTGGAAAACGTTTAGTGTAATCAATTTTTTAAACTATATTTTTGTTTCTATTTAGCAATAAATGTTATTATATGATACTATTTAGCATTAATATTTCCTTATGTATGAGTCAGATATTAATAGTATTAAATTTACATGTTATAAATGAGCGTAAATGTTATTTTGAAAATGATTTGCATTAACTTTTTAAATCGTAGTTAATTTTGTATTTCTCATTCTGATGTTAAAAATAATATCTATAACATACTGTTATCATTTGTACAATTTTATAGTTCACAAACTATTATATCTTAAAGTAAACACAAAATTTACACGAAAAATATATTTATGTATTATTATTTCATCATTATTTAATAACAATAAATAGGTATTTAAATTACGCATTTAAATTTATGTTCTATTTCTAAATGAATAGAATTTAAAAAATAAATAAATTTCAATTTGCAATAAAATAATTTATTATAAATGTGAAGTATGCTTGCAAATGTATATTTTTAACGTTGATGTAATTATGAATTTCAGTGCATAGATAAGGAATTTAATCAATAAATACTTTCTTCGTTATTATATTAATTTGCTTTGATGCAATAATAAAGAATGTGAAATATTTTTTTTTTATAAAAGTTTCAGACGAAATTGAATTTTTTTCTTGCTGCCTTCGTTGTTTTTACACTATGAAGTATAAATATCCATTTTGTATTTAAAAATTTATGAATACAATCAAATTTTATACATTCTTATTTATTTTTGTTGTTGTAATACCTTATTATTTATAATACGTAAAGAGGAAAATTTTTTTTGTAAACAATTGGAATTGTATCCATTAGGATATGAACTTATACTTATTTATTTTTATAACTACTTAATTTTGTTAAAATTATCATTAAATTTTTATAACTTTCACATTCTTTTGACATATTTTATAATTACAGGCTTAGGAATTTAATTTACCCTTAAAGAAGATTGAACCAGAAACCTTGAATATCGATCCTTTGTAAGTTTATGTAATTTCTCACCATGAATTACCATTTGATACTTTTTATAAAGTTCAAAAGATTCTTCATCACCAGCCATGTAACTATCACTTATTGGCGATGTTTTAACAAGTCTTAACTTACGAAAATAAAATGATTTAAAGATTTTTAAATTGGAGTAAAGAGGACTACTTATTAACCTAACATATTATGTTTATCGTAAGTAATTAATTAATTTTGAATAAATGAATACCTCTAATTTATTTGAACAGTTATTAATCTCAGTAAATAAATCTTCCAGAGTTTTGCCTGTATTTTGTGGCTTATTTTTATTCATTATGGAGTTTATTTCTTCCTGTGTTTTTCCCTGAGCTAATAATTTGCTTTGTTTTCTTTCTATTCGTAAAAGCTTAGCTTTTTTTTGTGACCCCTTACTTGCGTCAAAATTTTTGCAAGCTGCTTCTTTACTTGTAGCTTCCATGGGTTGGCTTGATAAATTTGTAACATTTTCATTCGATTGTTTACTCGTCGTATCTGTTTTTGATTCGTTGTTGCTTATGCTAGAACTTAATCTACTGCTAAGCTCTTCTGATACAGAAGTTACTTGCATTTTAGAAGCATTCTTTTCAATCGATTCAACATATTTAGAGTAATCTGGAATCTCCATATTTCTAGCTGTTGGAAACATTGATTTATATTTTCATAATTAAAACTGGTATGCTACAATTATTGTCAATAATTGATCTTACCTATGTCTTCGTCGCATATAATTGGATTGGGTTTGGCCTCCACTTTTGTCAAATCACTCATAAGGAACTTAATCATTCGTTTGAGAATTTTTTTTTGAGATTTAGAGATCTTGAAATCTAAACTTTCACATCTAAGAGTACGAATTAATTAATGATCTTATTTATTTACTTTTTAATAAGGTATAATTAGGAATTCTTACTTAATAGTATAATGAGGGCAACAGGTCTGATTCATCATAGGCTTGTAACAATAGCAGCCACTTCGTCTCCATCCTCGATCTATTAAATTTTGATAATGCTGTACGCTCAATTGATGAGTAAGCATCCCTATAAAAATCAATTTATATATCTTAAAAAATCACGCGTAAAAATTTATAACGACAACACAAATATCGAGCATTTTAATTATAGCGCTTAATCTAACAAATTCTCGATATAATGTTTAACTGAATTTATTTTCATATTTTCATTAGCATACTAAAAGCTAATAAGATGGAATTTTGTACTTCCCAAAAGAGCAATTTACATTAAAAATTTGGTTGAATTTATTTAAACAATATGCTTAAACATTTTTGTACCAAAAGATACAATTATATTATTAATTTATGGGCAAGCGTGTATACAGAAATCAAGACATTTGTATACTCCCTAAAATAAATAAAGAGTGGTTAAAAAGTTTGGTAAACTAATAACAGTTCAAATATGTAAATTTTGATGAAAAAAAAGGAAGAAAATACAGACCGTCTTAAATTCTTAAAGGAACTTTGAGGAGAAATCTCGAGTTATGACGAAAAATCACTAAAGTTAAGTTGTTACTAATTTTTTGCATTCGCAAGAGCCAACGAAAGAAATACCACGAATGCTGAAAATTACGGCAAAACATTTTGACAATATAGTTAAATATTTACCATAACTACAGCTTGTATTTGGACTGCGGCAATATCCGCATCTATTATTTTCCTGTTTCGAATAATAAGTGATGATGCTGAACCGATTGCTCGACATTGTTTTATCAAAGCGTGCACGACGTGTGTGTGTGTGGGGTTGACGAGGCCTGTACAATAGAAAAGAACTTACGAGGAAATCTCAATGCCTTCGATACCGGCCATTGCCCACTAAATGCAAACGGGCAGTTTTCTTTTCGCTTATACGACTGCGATGCCTTCTCTTTGTCTCGGTTCACACGATATGCAAAGCGTTAACAATTACAAGTGCAGCCGCCGCATGTGCGCGCTTTGCCTTCTGTGCATTTGAAAATAATGCTTATTCAATGAATGCACTCGTCGGTATTTCGTTTAGTGTCGGTATTAGCGCAAAGCACAAGGAATTTGCACACCGCACTAATTTTTCAGTTTAAACGTGTAGTGTCGATCTGAATTCCTGGAAAGGTTCCGGCCTGCCGAGCAGACATATTTTACGGGAGGAGTCGTGCTTTTGTGCAAATATAAAAATTATCATTATTCTTCTCGAAATAATTTATCATGTTGGAAAAGTATTTGCGCAACGTGAATTTAATAGTATCTTTCGATCCTTTCGTTTGCGCCTTCCTATATAATTAACGCAAATGTCAAATCAATTCGATCGATGCAATTGCAATTGTTTATTTATAACAACAAAAACTTTTTCCATTCTTAATTATCAACGTGTATGCAATTAAAGTAAATCATTTTCACACTATTACGTGTGAATTAATTGAGCAGTAAGTGTACACATTAAATGTAGAAACAATATTTTTACGCTTAATAATCATATATATATGTATATATTCAAATCCCAGTTGTACATGCGCCATTACGGCATTTTGTTTTCATATTTCAATATTTTAAATTGACAGATAAGAGATGATAAGAGAAAACTTTTAGAGTAGCGGTTAAATAATTCAAATTACGATTTTCTTCCATGGCATTATTTAATTGAATCACATAAAATAACAATAATAATAATAATAATAATAATAATAATAATAATAATACATATTGGATTATTTGAGTAAATTATTTATATGAGATTCTCATAAATTAAATACTAATCATTCTAATATTCTATTATGTTTATACGGGAAATAATCTATTATTAGATCTGTAAAGGTAATAAATCAGTATAAGATTGCAAAATAAGAGTAATTTATTAAGTAGTTATGTAAAATATATCGAAAAGCAAATTCTTTGAAGTAATCTTTTGAATCTTATAAGAATACTTTATATGAAAATTTGCATGCATTCATTTTAAATCTATTATATTTTAAATTGTCGATATTAATTTGAACGTAACATTCTTTAATTTTATTATTGATTATTTAATATTACTTTATACCGTATTATCTTGTATTCTAGTGTTGAACTCGAGTTTGCGTGAATTTTCTTTGAAATTCTGTTAAATCATAATTATTTGCAAATATTCAGATTACTAGTATTCTATAGCGTTTATATTATACTTTATATTCTATATTTATGTTTTATATTCTATAATTACTAGTATAAATATAGCGTTTTTAAATTAATATTCACCGGCTAATGATTTAATTCGAAAGTCAAATTTTTTTCTTATACTATTCCTAGTATATTTTCAGATTCTTTTTCAAAATTATCCTTTTCGATATTCTTCGGAAATCAATGATGTCACATAATTAGCAGCCACTTAATTACTCACAATTTTTATAATCTTCATCATACTTTCCGATAACTAGATGATATCTGTTATGCTGGCCTCGATGCAATATTTACACATAAATTTAAAACTTGATTGTGTTTCAGAAGTATTATTATTCTATTTGTACATAAGTATTCTATTTGTACTAAAATAGACTCTAAAAATTAAAATAAATTTCCTCTCTAAATTTTTTAATAATTATGAATTGTAGTCACATTTTTTGCGTACTGATTTCATAAATTATTCCAACCACTTTAATCTAAATAATAATTAATACTTGTAGAACAATTACTTTATTATCTTATTATTAACAAAGTTTTACTTTCTAGTTTTTATACATCTATCAATCATCAATATTTTACACAAATCATATACGCTGCTTTCGTCACGTGTACTTTTTTAAATTAAACCGTGTATATGCACAGAAATATTTTTGTCGACATATAAAAGCAATTATTTTACAGCAAAATTAATATCAATCTTAGATGTTTAAAGCTTTATAGAATATTTGAATTTAATGGTTTCTTGTGATTACATTTGGTTTCGTTCTAGATTAAAATTACAAGTAGATTAAATCTAAGTTTCAGACAACTTTCATTTTTAGCTTTTAGATAATTATAATAATTAAAAGAATAAGTTACTTGCCAAATTTTTCCAATCTAGTTTTAATAAAAAAAAATATCAATGTCAGGTTTGCTTGCGATAATTTGGACATTTTATTTCATCCTATTTTAAGTTTAATACTAAATAAGTATCATTTAAGCCGTTAAGTTCACGCATTTCAAAATATCACATATTAAAGTAATAAAAATTGTTACAAAAGTTGCATCAGTGATAGATAATTTTATGAATTCGTTTATATTCGATACGTTTAATAATATTTAATAGGCTGCTTATATTACTCTGTCTTGTAATTCTTTATGCATATACAATGAATTATCCTTCCAGTCGCGATTAATTTGATTGTTTACGACAATAAGTAATTTGATATCTAAGCAAATTCTATGATGATTATGTATTACCTGGAAAAATGAGAGAAGCGACTATGATTATAGCATTAAGTCACAAACTTTATTGTATGCTGTACCATGAATTTATATGTGTACAAAAATTTTAATTAAAAAGTGACGTTTTTAAGATATTTTTTATGAATTGACCCGTTTGACGTTAGAAAAAATCTCCGATTTTCAATAGGAGTTTATGTCTTGCAGATTTAACATTTTATCAATTTTAATAATATAAAAATTGTATCTTATTGAAAAGCAATTATTACATTTGGAGTAAAGTTACATTTTATTAAATATTGTAAGTAGTTAAGCTCAAATTTATACAGATTAAAGGCTTTATAAAGCTTTTAGCTAACATTATATTTTTCAATAAAAGCAGTGAAAATGAATATAAATTCTAATAATGATAAAATCTGTTAGGATATTATGATATGAATTCGATAAATTTTTAAAATAAAATCGAGAAAATGGAATTATCGAGTTATACTTAGTACAGGTCGGAGTCTACTATTATTAATATGCTTTTATCATCTGCCACTAGAATGCATGAAAATCATGAAACAATCGAATCATTTGCAATCGTATACAATCAAGCTATTTTATGCAATGGAAAGCTCGAAAATTTTCTCAAATAATCATAAAAAAAATGAGGGAACAAACTTATTCACCCTTGCCTTTTACCCAGTATAATCTTTCCAAGTAAACTTCGGCAGAAATCGTAAGCATCTGTCTACAAAATTAAATATCTGCAAAAAGCTGAGACAAGACAAGCGCCTTTGATCATTCTCCACCCACTCCACAAGGTTTCCTCCTTCGTATTTCTATCGATTCATCCCTCACGTACGAGCCTCAGACGAGCGTCTGCGTCACTCGCGTTATAATATCCTGCAAGGCTCAAAAGCAGACACTGGCTCTACGAATTCATGAATGAACCTCACTTTTTCCCACTATCTCCCTAAACGGACATCAACAGGCGTCTTTTACTACACGGCGAGTTAAGAGTGCCAATCGATTTTCATCCCTCCACGACTCTTGGACGACGCGTGGGCCGAGGGTATTCCATCGCCTCCCTCCCTTCGCTCGTGACGCGCTCGTCCAGTTATTCGAATATACGTATATATTCGAATGAGAAGACCACTTCCGAAAGAGTTCGAGGCATAATTGGCTGAGCACCCACTCGTGAAACTCCACTGCAATTACGATTATAAGCAAATTGCTTTATTGGGGGATGCCTGTCGAGTATTTGCTATTTTAAAGCATCCCCGTCGCGTCAGAGATAAGACATGTCAATTAAAATGCTGCTCCCATTCAAAAGACTCACTATACTACGTAGGTTTTAATGTAACAATAAATTTTACACGCACGCCTACTATAATGGCATTGCTTATATATATATATATATATATAGTTTATATATTTATTTATTTATTATATACTACATGCAACAAAGGAGTAACCAAAAAATATGTATATATATATATATAACAAATAATGTACATATTAAATTGAATTTAATATAGCAAAGTAAAAAAGATTTCACTTTATTTTCTACTTCACGTGAAAGACATAACAAGTACTTTTATAAATTTTAGAAGAATCGAATGTTACA
The DNA here is from genome assembly GCA_030522565.1 of Ceratosolen corneri. NCBI lineage: Eukaryota > Metazoa > Arthropoda > Insecta > Hymenoptera > Agaonidae > Ceratosolen > Ceratosolen corneri. The sequence goes on from JAPYYT010000378.1 coordinate 46,647, forward strand.
TCAAAGAATCATCTCGTGAAGTATTCATATCTTTTTTTTTATCCTTGGTCATTATGACATAGTAAGCAAAATAATGCTTAAAATATTATTTAGTTTTCCTATTTTATTTTATTTGTCAAATCAAACGTCGAATTTCTGAAAATTTCACTCTCCAACGATAATTATAACTTTACTGAAGAATACATTTAAAAATTTACTATTTATTATGACGCGCTCAGTCAAATAAATAATAGGCAAGTAAATTGCAATTTTAAATTAATTTTAAAAGATAGCTTTAGAGCATCGGAAAATGCTCATCACGTAACATCGACTGTTTTATGCTCTGTATTGGTAAAACTTCTTTTATCAATTGCAAATATTAACGTACAATTAAGGGGCTTATTTGTGTTTTAGTGGCCTCTTTAAATATCATTTGAGAGTAGTAAATTATTCAGTTCACGTGTAGTGGAAAAATTAATTTGAAACAATCATTTATTGAATCTTTCATTGTCATTTATAGGGATATTTAGTGAAATAGAAATTTTGAAATACTCTTTAGTAATTATAAAGTTCATAAATCTATTAAACAATGGATCTTTCAATTTTTTCAGAGAGATTTCAGGAAAATTCATAGCGGTAAAAGAATTAATGCTCTAATTCTTATTAATTGGAAGCCCCCTCAAGCTATTTTTGCTTACAAGCTCACGCTTACATAAGTTTCCCAATGATATTTTTAGATGAAGTTTTATTGAAAATTCTGTCCACATGTTTTTACTACATCATTTATTAAACACCATCACATTTTTAAGCTACATTTTATACAAATACTTCGAACTCGGGCTACGAACCCTATTAATTAAACTATTAATTTGCCGAATATCGAGCATTTGTACGAGAGATGTCATGAACACGAAACGACAAGATGGAAAAAAATGCAAAATCAAAAAACACGAAGAGTGAATGATAGAAGGGTCAGGATATCGATCAACGATACTCTCCAGGATTGATTCTCGTCTTTGATGCTCTCCCCCGGGAAATTCACGCACGAATGCTTCCAAGAGCAAAAATTGTCCGAAAATTGGCGATCGCAGGGGTAACAATATTCAAGTAAATAACAGAACGCGTAAGTGTTGGAGAGAAAAGTTTGGCCGACCAGTCAGGAACATCTGTGGAAGGAAAGCTCGGATGGGCACTGAACGAGCCACTTGATAGGCCACTGTTGTGTGTGTGTGTGTATTGTGCACGATCGTGTGTATGCTTATATCCCGTTTTCCTTTTCTCATTCCAGCATTATTGTACCCTTGGCAGTGCCATGTAATTCGCTTTCAGACAAACGCAGAGAGTGAGAGTGAGAGTGAGAGAGAGAGAGATATCACGATTTACCTTGTGCGAATGACGTCAATTGAAACTCCTTACGCGTGCGCTGAAGTAGCTATTTTTTCATTTCTTTGTGTTTTTCTACATTCAAACTCTAGCTTAAATATATACATGTGGCTTCGTGTGAAAAGTTAAAGCTCCGAACATCGCTTAAAAACAATGTGCTCATAAATTAAATAAATTTATTTATTTCATTAATACTTTGAAATGTTATTGGAAAGTCTCGATGTTTTCATAAAATTGCAATAAAGTTTGCTTTATTTATTGAAGGCGATGAAAAGACTCGATAAAGTCAAGTGACGCTTTGTTATAATCATTAGAATATCATTGGAATTTCATAATATATTAATTAATTGTATTAATTATAGTTTTTATGTTTGTTAATTGATATAATTACTACACTAATAAAATAAATCAAAGTTTCTCTATATGCAATAATTTTATTTAACGACGGACAAAATAATTGAAGCTACTTAAAACTCTTATCTAACTCAAAAATTTGTAAACATCTATATTGTAATTAATATAATGTAATAAATATATACATTTTAGAAGTTAAACTCTCATTTTACTAACGTCTATAAAAATTGTTTATATACAAGTTGAATATGTAATAAAGAAGACGAAATTACGCTATTATAATAATTACGAATTATAAACTCAAGTAATAGTATCCTGGATAATGTTGATATATTTGTAATAATATACGAAAGTTTAGCGAATCATGGAGTATCGCTTTTCTTTAGTTAATCAATAAAATATATTGATTTTATCGATAAAATGAGATTTTTATGTTTGTAGCATATATTTCTAATAAATGAAAACTTTCTAAAATAGACTGAAATATTAATTGTTTTAGAAATTTTAACTTTCCAAAGAACTGCAGAGAGTATTTATATATCCAAACAGAAATATATCGATATTTCTTTGACAAAGTTATTCATAATTTTTTTTATCAATATAGAAATACATGTGTTTTGCTATAAGTAACGTAATTCTAAAGGTACACTTACAAAGTTATACATACTATTCATGAGAAAGTATCATATAATATTATGTCTATTACTTCTAAATTATTTGGTTGTGAAAGAATGTTTATCGTATGATAAAAATATATTAAAAAGAATATATATATATATGTGTGTCTTTCGTACACTATCAATTTTTTTTCTCTTTTCTATTTTGTAACACAATTATTTTATATTGGTCAAATAAACTAATAATACACAATAATTCCAATATAATAGACTCTAAATACGAATAGAAAATAATAATTCATATTTTAGTTCAAGTCACATAGGCACATCAACAGATATTTATTGATTTATAAACGTGTGTGTAGTAGTAATCTCTACATCTAAGTCTACATCTCAATTAAAACTATTTATACATTTGTATTATTATTACAATAAGAGAAATGCTTATAAACAATCTAGTTAATAAACTATAAAATAAATTGATGTATTATTCAATTTTGGTATTCAATTTATTAATATTATTTCTTTTTTTATTTAGTATTTTTATTATTTTATATAAATTGTGGTTTGTGATGTGAATAAATTTCATTGTAATATCTTTTAACACCCTTTTTACTTCAATATTAGTATCTTAGATTTACCGATTTTTCTTTTTTATTTTCATCTTTTGCAAAGTAAACGAAAATTCTAGACACGATTCAATGGTACATATATATATATATATATATATATATATATATATATCTGTTTCTGTCTTTCTACATATTTTTTTACTAGCCCATCATTGACGCGTGTCTAGAATTTTCGTTTACTTTGCAAAAGATGAAAGTAAAAAAGGAAAAATCGGTAAATCTAAGATACTGTATATATATACAGAGAGAGGGGGAGGGAGAGAGAGAGAGAGAGAGAGAGAGAGATACAGAGACAGACAGATAGATAAACAGAGAAAAAACGAGTGTCGGGGCAAAACTTCAAATTAATTATTCTGACAGTATTTTTGAATTAAATAATTTATTACAAAAATTAAAAGACTATAGGCAGAATATAAAATCATAAAGTTTTAATATATATGTAAATTATATTAAAAGCTGTTTATTTTATTTTGGGGTAATATGAATAATTCATTATTAGTAAAATAATAAATTTTTAGCATTCATTAGAATACTTTCAATATTATTGGTGAAAAATAAATTAAATATGTAATGTGAATATAAGGAATAAAAAAGAAATATATTCAATATAAATATCCTTATATTTTTCTATTTTAAAATAAATAAATAAATAAATATATATATATATATAAATTACATATTGACAACCTTATAATTAAATGGATTTATATAATTAATATTGAATTTTTAAAATAATTTTATATCATTTAGTGATCTAGTTAACAGTATTATTCATTCTAGTATATTTAATTCGAAAATTAAATTTACTTTTGTAAATATTATCTGATTTGACCTTACCGATTTCTATTTTACGTGTAAATATAGAGGTGGTATTTTTAATTAGAATTATGTATACGTTTTTTAAAAGTCTTCATGCATTTAAATTCAAGTAAAAATCTTTTATTTACATTACATGGAAATAGTGAAACATTAAACTATAAGAAATAGATTGTGAATAGAACACATGACTACTAACTTCATATTAGCTACATTTTATTAAAGAAAGGCCACGAAAAAATTTATATTTTTATTATTTATTTATTTAACAATATTAAATTCTATAATTATATTTGGATAAATTATTATCGAAATATAGTATAGTATATAGTTGTGCTACATAAATTATATGTGCAATATTATAAATCATTTAATGTCAATACAATTTTAAGTATTTGGTAAGAAAATATTTCTTAAATTTAAGTTAAATATAAAAGATTTTAGTTATATTTTGTATTTGAGTAATTTAAAATATACAAACTGTTCTTCTTTTAGATGGCTTGATTAGGTTATTTTATCAGAATTTTAAAATAAAATAAATTTCATTATAAAGTTTAATGTCTGTCTCAAGGCATAACTTTAATTAGATTTTAATATTTAAATTCGTTATAAGGAAGGATTTTGTGTAAACATCTATATTACTGAATGTATTTAAAAATTTATATATATATATATATATATATATATATTAGATTACTACATATTAGCATATATAAATATGGAAAGATAGAATTTTGAATATAAAATGTCTATTATTAATTTCAAACAATATTTATGTCATAGTTCTATACAAGAAATGTGTTTTTATACATTTCAGTAGATTATTAGACCTCGTACCAAAGAAATGTATAAAATTCTTCGAAATACCACACTATTATGTGTTACTGTGTATAACGCTTTTTATTAATAATAATGCAAGTTATCCAATATATAATTTATATTTGGATGTCAGTTATTGGTTGTGGACATTGTTTATTTATCGATGATTTAAAATTGGAATTCAAGTTCAAGTTGTACGTAAAAAATATAAATCATGCGTTAGCTCAAGATGTTATTAATCTGTTATATTTATAATTAGTATTCCATAAACTATAATTTTAATTAAAGCATTTGGTGTACAAGTTTTAAATTAGATAAATAATTTTCAATAATTAAATAGATGAAAAGGAAAATTGATAATAATTTTGTCAGTGGCATGCATAATAAATAACTAATTAATTATTTTAATATTAAATAATATATATGTAATTATCTATATTTCGAAAAAGTAATTTTAATTTTCGTAAAAGTGAATACTCTTAAATTAATAATTCGTTTAGAAATTTGGATTATTGTAGTTCATTGCGATATTTCATTATTAAATAAATCCTCTATTAATTTTTGTTATTTAAACTAAAAAAATTGTTAAACGTATATTATAAATAATTATCTTGTATTTTAATTATGAATGTGTGAATTTTCGTATAATTTTTTACTCGTTTTAAATGAAATTTTTTAATTTAATCATTTTTTAATTTAAAATATTTATAATTTAAATACAACTATCGATGAAGTTATTAACCGATTCTTTTAGTTATTTGGACATGGACGACGGACTGCTCAGAAAAATGAGGTGGATTTATTAATTAATGCAAAAAGATCAATACATGAATTATGGGGGTACGGACAGTTAACAAATGTAAGTTTTAGGAGAACTACACTATAATAAATAAAAAAGAATCCCTGTTTTTTCATTTTTAATTATTTTTAAAAGAAGTTACATCAATATATTCGGTATGCTAGGCAAGCAAACATTTAGTACGTTTTTATGTAATTAATTGTTATTTACAAGTATTATTCGTTAAAGAAGCAGATGAAATCAATATTCTTAGAGAGAAAATCTTACTACTTTATAATTTAGATTTATAAAATTTAGTTTGGAGATTTTATATTATTTTAAGCAAAATTGAAATAATATTAATTAAATAAAAACAAATAAATTAAATAAGTAATTCCGATTTATGAAATTTGACATTATATAAAAAATAATTAATACTATTCGAATGAAAAATTATACACATACTAATGAACAAATGGTTAATATATTTCTATTAACATTTTTATAAAAACATATTTTTTCATTTTATTTTTTGATAGATATCGTTAACAACACATTCACAAAATTATACGAGTTTCGAAAATTATTAAACATAAATGATATTTTATCCACATATATAGGTAAAGAGAAACATACATTCTCATATATATATATATAATATACAATCTTATATTATACTATAATATATTGTTATTTGACCTTTGCAAGTCGCTTGGCGAAAAATTTTTACACGTAAATATGTAATATAATGTTTTATATATTCTATTCTAACGTTATTTTATTTATAATCACTTTATTCATCAATATTTATATAAATAGCCTTTTAATGTTATTTTTGCATTATGAATATTACAAATTTTTCAATTCATAAATTCTTTAATTTCATTAAAATTGACTTTTTATTACAAAAGTTCATAAGCGCTCTATTTAAACAAACTGAAAAAATAAAACATCTTCTGATTAACGAGCTAATAAGACGTTTTATATCATTTAATACTCGCTAATAATTTACAATGCTAAAGGGAAGGTGTTCGGGCGTAAAAACCCGAGTGTGAAATTTCAGATAGTGGAAGGGGCGAGATAGCAGGGAGTAAAATAAGAAAGAAAATTAAGCTAATCCGGATAATACGTAATAACAAATAAAGGTTTATTGAATTTAGAACAAACGGTAGAAAAAATGCACGCAATGATATTTATAATGAATAAAACAATAAATGGTATAACGGTGTGATGGATATAACTAATAAAGCAAGAAAAGGTATGAAGGTGAAAGGCCGCACTGTCGCACGGAACTACGTACTGTTCTGATTTATCTATACAAACGTCGCGCTAGCAAGTGGTCACACCGCGGGGATGGTTTACTGAATCGCAGGCAGGAAAAAATACTTCTAAAACATTAATTTGAGCCGACGCATGAAAAACTATGAATGCCGCGGAACATTCGCTCGGGCTCTCTCGCTGAAGTATTCGCTGCGATTCTAAACCGATTATTGCTACTTGCCTCTTACTGCTGGGCTTACTTCTGCGCTCCACCCTGGGAACTTGGTCCAGGATGGGAAGGTTGCTCCGATGGACAAGTAGCACGCTCACAGTGGTGACGAATCTCCGCTAACGGTATGTCAGGACGTGGCGTCGGCAGCCGCTTGGATGCATGACCACTGCTACGCAAGAGACCCTTCCGGATGACGGGCGGAAGAAGTGGAATCGGTCGGAATAATTATCGCTTGCGGTCTTGTTTTATAGTAAGAGGACTTGCTTGATCGGAGACAGCGGTGGGGGATGCCAAATTTTCCACCAAGCTGAGAGACAAAGAAAAGGACTTGAGGAGCCGCGTGGGTAAGGGGGTGAAAGGGGTGAAGGCGCGCGACAATTCTAAAGCTCGCAACGCTTTTCCTGGAAACACTGGGAGTATAAGCAAAGCGGCAATCACGAAATATGAGACATTCCAATAGAATA
>JAPYYT010000379.1:0-53971 GCA_030522565.1 Ceratosolen corneri
GTGCGGTCGCGCGGGAGCAATTCAATTAAATAAACTGAACCTGAGAATATAGACAATTTATTATAACTACGAACAATCCGTGCTTCGCGTTATTCCAATTAAAAGTGAATAGTGTGATAGTGCGTGTTTTTTAATACAAATTAACCACAGTTTTACAGTACTACCTACGCCTTAGTTTCTTCTATCCTGCTATCTCACCCCTTCCACGGCCAGTCTCTCCTCTCCTCCACCTCGGAGAGAATACACACTCGGGCTCTGATCCGAACACAATACTTATAATAAAATAAATTATTATTTTATTATTTTTAAATATGTGTCATTTTTAATAATCATTTTATTTATAATTTAACTTGTATATCAATAGTGAATACAGTTTTTTAATGAAAATGAATTCGACTGCAATCGCGCATAGGTCGGACTGACAGAGGTCGTCAAGCCTCGCAAGAAAAAGACGAATTGCCCAAAGGTGTCCATCCCTAAATGATTACTGTTTTACCAATAGATAATACAAGCATATACATTCTACAAACATAACTGGACGAGCTAAAGGAGCACTCAGAATGTAAAGATAGAGTTCCACGTTTTAAGTTCTAAATCCATGACTCTTTGTAAATTGGATCATGTGAAATCGGCGATCAAGCTAAAATCTATGAGAACATCGTAACTAAAAAGGATGTGTCGTAGCCCGTACGTATACAAGTATGGTATAGGAGGCAGAACAAAAGATAATTATAACTACGCAAGGACAACGTACGTTGTACATGTACTTACGCGTATGTATGGTAAGGACTCGTTCTTAAGTTATTAAGTTATCATTCTTATGTTATTAGGAAAGTTATTGTATATTCATCAGTTTCCACAGATTTGGGATATAATAATGAAGACCATCATAAGCATTGACCTTGCAGTCAAACACGCGTTTGCACAATATAAATAGAACGATTGAAAGCCTTTTTCTCGTTTTTTATCTTACTTTCTTCCAATTTCTTTTTCTCGTTTGTTCTTACTTCTATCTTTTTCAATTCCTTCGGCCTATACATTATATGCATGATATGTGCGCAGCCACAATGAATAGACGAAACTCTAGTGACTAAAGTATTATTTGTTTATACATCTTACTTAATCTGTATATTAATTTACATGATCCATTTATTATGTTTAGGCTCATGTACTCCATGAAGATTATTAAGGACGAGGATCCATTTGTATAACTCACCTGTAACATAAAATAATTATATTTATAAATAACTATATTTTTTTTATTTATATACTATAAATATTCTTGATATTTCTACTTTAATTTCATTATATGATACAGATCTTTAAACATACACGCACCCACACTCACATATGTGTGGTGTATGGGTAGACGAGTTAGAAAATAAATTATCAATAGACAATAATCGCTTTATAGAATTTAGAATGTAAAATTCGATTTATATTTTCAATCAATTTATACATTTATTTTCAAGTGAATTGTAAAATAAAATTAACGTCAATGAATTTTAAGAATTATGATAACTTAAAATATTTTTAGCGATGTACTTATAAATTTTGTTATTTTGAACTTTTTACTATTAATCACGATGATAGAAAAACTTAATGTCGTTTACTGTACATAATTATTATATCTATCATTGAATATCTTACAAAACGTAATTTGTTCTAATAAATGTAAATAAATGTTTTATTTTTTTGTAAATTGTATAAAGTACCAAGATTTTCTGCTATTAAATAATTTAAAAAATAAAAATACAAAAACTTATTAATTTCATAGATTATAAAGTACCTATTTCATAACTAGTTCGCATTTGTTAAAATAATAAATTTTACAAATTGTACTTTCTTTACTTTTGGTTTTTAAAATAATATTTTTAATATTTATTTTTATTTTATACTTCCATTTACATGTTTAAATATATATTTTTCTTAAATTACACTAGTTTTCATCAAATGATTTTTGTAATCGTATCAAAAGAATAACTTTAAAAATTGCAGAAAATTATAAAAAAAATTAATTCATATAAGTTATTTCTATTTACTATAAAATGATTTTACGTTCCGAATTTATAACTAAACGTCTTATTTTCATAGAAATAAAAATATAAAATTTATTATTATTCAAAGGAAAATTAATTATCTGTATATGTTCGATAAGATCGAGTACCTGGTTGTGCTTGAATGTATTAAGTGCAAATGCTCGTTATTATTATTCCCGATTTACTACGATACCTGGTACTATTAAATTATTTATTATATTATGATATATATTATTATATTTTTTATTATTTCTATTATGTTATATGGTAATTTTGTACTACTTATATATGGTATTTTTTCTTCCACGTGTGTGTATGCACAAAGAGTCATTCTATCCCAATATCACAAAATAATATAGAAAATAATATGGTAAAAGTTATACAGTCAACCTTTACTATCCATATATAAACGTTCTTCACATTTTGACATTACGACTTCTATTAACTTAACTTAACTCATTGCAACTCATACATGATGTGTTCTCAAACACATGGCACCAAATTTTTACGAATATAAAGTCATACAATGTGGTAACCGAATAAATGAGAAAATAGGGGAAAGTCATAAAAGCAAGAAAGGTGGAAGGCAAATCAGTGAAAGAATATTAGGAACGGAGTGAGAAAAAAATCAGGAGACAAAAAGATTATAACAAATTGGCAATATAATGTTTATGGTTGTATTTAAATTAGTGAAAGTTAAATTTTTCCAAATTCGATAATATGTGGTTAAGCACATATCTCTGGAAAAAGTATTACAGAATTAATTTTATACCAAATATCAGCATACTTTTAATTAAATTCTAAACAATTCTAAACAAAAAAATAAGCATAATATCAAATATGTGAATTTGTACATTACAGTATAATAATACACGAATAACAAGTCAACATATTAATGCTGAGTTTAAAATATTTATGATAAATGATACTTATGATTATTGAATAGTATTTTATATGTTATTGACTTTTTTATAACAAATATGGAAAATTTTTTTTATTGTTAATATCAAGATCAGTAATCAGTGTTTTAGCGTTCGAAATTATAGCTTTTCAAGATCAAATACAAATTAACAGTCAGTTAATATAAGTAGTGAAAATAAAAGATTTATTTTTCACCACGGATACATAGCTGGCTATATTAGTTTTAGAAACATTATGTAACTTAAATATTTTTTTCGGAATTATTTATTAAGCTTAGTATATCATATTTTTTAAACATTATCACATGGAATACAAGAAAAATTGTATGAAATGTTAATACATGTCAGAATTTTTTAAAATAAACACATGTAGCCTATCAAAAATTATATTTAAATTTTACAGGTATTTTGAGAAAGCTTATTTCCTTTTTAAAAAGAAATCTATTATTTGAGTAATAGTTAAATATCTGACAGAAAATCTGTTAAAGTGAAGATAATACTTAAAATATAATCTTTAAAATAAGTAACATGCAATTTTGAATAAATTGGAAAACTATTTATCATAAAAAAATGGCACCTAAATAAAAACAGTACTTTCTAAATTCACCTTTTACATAAAAACAAGTTTTTGGTAGTTTGATATTTTTTTTTCTTCAGATTGAGTTTTTTTTCTTATATCCTAGATAAAACCAATAAATGTGATATTTGACAATAAAACTTGTAATTAGATAATTAATTCATTTTTTAAACCACGCAATTGATTATTTAATCTATAGTATTACGAGAAACTATCAAAAGACCTTTTCGCAATTTTGCAGTATTTATATCTGCTCAAGTTTATTGGTTTTCTTAGTATATGAAATTAATTGTATAGTGAATATTTTTGTACGAGCTTGTACCAATTGAACATGAACGTTTAATAAATTACATGTGCATATTGCTCGTACTCCAAAGCTACAGGGGTGAAATTATTATTTAATATTAACCTCGTTATTATTCAGTTGAGGTAGACTTTAAAGATAAGCACGAATTGCTGGTAATAATATGGATTGTGATTTTTATAAAGTTGTTTTGCGCACCATCGTTGGTCAATGCAAAAAGCACGGAAAATCACTTAATTACTCATATATTTACGCGGTAACTTAGAGCGACATTTTTCGAGTGACTGTCAGAAGATGAAAAACGGTGCACTTTATACGATGATCAACAGATTTATTCACCTTATTTATTTACATCCCTGAGCACAAATTCTTGCTTTAAAATAAGTCGAAATTAGTGTGCTTAAGGTGTATTAAAAAAACTTTTTCATTAAAAATATAAGATATAGAAGTAAACACGAATAGTATAAACATTTATAATGACTGTAGACATGTACAACTTAAGCATGTTTCTAAAGTTTAATTTTATACTTATGTATGTAGAAATATAGTTACTTACGTACTCCAACTCTTAGTCATAGTATATCGAATAAAAAATAATATTTGTATGCATAGAATTCATCGGGCATTGAGACAATTTGACTATAAATTTATATTAAAATTATAATTTCACACGAACATGTATATATACATTCAATTTTTTTTATATTCAATAATTAAAATATCTTCACTTAAGTGTTATTTTATTAGTGAAGATCTGCTGTATATTTATAAACAGAATAGCAAGCAAGAGGGAAAACAGAAAAGGTGGAGCACAGAAAGGGGAAAAAATAAGGAAGATTACGGGAACGATAGTACAGTGAAAAAAACTGAAATGAAAGATTAGAGATGAGAGAATGAAAAAGGTTATTAATATCCTGAAATAATAATAGAGCAAATCGGATTATACGACGTTATTTTATGGAAAAGAAGAAGAAAAGATAAAACTGAAACATAACGATATATATATATATATATATATAAGTCTAGTCATAGAGCAATGTAATTTCTTCTCGTCTTTACCGAACCTTGAATCGTTGATTAAATTTGACCATTATGAAATAAAAATGTTTACGAGGTTGGAAAGCATCGGAAGATGCTTTTTTGCTGTTCTTAATTAACAACTACACAAAGAGAGATTTGTATTTACATATATTTTTTATGATCGTTCTATTTCCTGTTTATATCGTTTTATTTCTTCACCTGTTGCATTCTGTTTATAACTGATTTTTTATAGACCATGATATGGTGACTGAAGCAGTTTTCCAAAAAATGGTGGTTCTTCTCATTGAACAAAATACTTCCAATGTTGATTCGTAATAAAAATGAATTATCCGCAGTATAAAATTATAATTGATGTTAAAAAGATATACTTCTTATGAGCACTAAGTTACCTATCATATGTAAGTATTTTTCTTACAATTTAGTTAAATAAAAAACGATTTAGCATGCTAATATTACATATTTACCAGATTATATATCCTTTCAATGAACATTATGTATATATTTATTTATTTACTGTTATTTATTTATTATAAATTTCTTATTATATTTACATACTCTGAAAAACAGTTAAATATTGGGGTATAGAAACAATAATTATCATCATTAGAATCAATACAAAGTAATTGATTGAGAAAATCAAATAATACACGTATCGATATTACAAATAATAGATAGTGATTTTCTTATATCAGTAATAACTGTTAAGATACTGAGCTACAATAGTTTTCTTACCAATGTGTCGTTGCCGGGACTTACAAAGGACTGTTGATTAATTTTAACGGAGGAGGACAGTGGATATATGAGTGTGTCGGACATGCAGCACATTGGGTGAGACAAAACTAAGGTCCTAGCAAATTTGAAGGTGGACCCAGCATTTATTCGTATGTAGGAATAGTGCATACGTGTGTTGACTTTTCCAGACAGACAGCAATGAATATACAGAATAAGAGATGAAAATAACATCAATTTTTTCTTGGCTATTGCCAACTTAAACCGTTTCTAGATTAATTTGCTGCTTTCGAGCACATCCGGAATTACTATGAACGGAGATAAAGCTTGTTTCTGCTCCTAAATTATTATATTCAGGCGTAAAGAGATTGTTATAATATATTCTGGGATGATATGCTGTAACTATTATCCTCCTAAATAATGACATAACATTACAAGTATTAACTTCCAATTTCTAGTTATTTCAATTTTCATCAAGTTTAATACATATGAGTATAAAAATGGAAGAAAGTAATAATTTTCTAATACGGAGTCTTAATTTTAGACATTTAATTGATTGTATCTACATTATTTCATTTATTAGCAATGAATAAGATGTTCAAGTACAGATAAAATCTGTTTCGTACACCTTATTTCTTTATTATATTTGGCAAAATGATATGAAAATAACTTTTTGTCGGTTTATATTTATTTGTTTGTCACTTAGACTTTCTCATATTTACGCCTGTTCGCGATTCCATTCATCAACGAAACTCTCTTCTATAATACTTGCGTTTAGAAACTTTGTTAGTGTTGACAGATCATGGTATTGCCCAGTCCAGAAAAGTCAAATATATGTTTATAAGAACCTGATTCACAGCACGTCTGACCTCCCCTCCTTTTTCCCTCCAAACTTCACTAACAACCAGAAATCTCCATATTTTAGCCAACTTATAATATTTAAGAAATAATGTAAAAGTACCATCTGCCTGAAACCCCTCCCCATAGAAAAATGCTAGATACACCTGAAACATAAATACGACTGCACGTAACATGCGGCTCTTACTTCTGACTACGACTTGACCCTTAAAACTAACTAGTAAATATCTCTACACAAGACTGTAGTCCCCCCTCTCCGAGACCCCCATCTCACAAGACGATAGTTGTTATTACATAAAGGATACGCCGAACCAGTACGGCCCCCGTTACGGAAGCATCATCGCCATTGCCCAGGCATTTCCAGAATCGTGTAAATATATTAATGTTTAATTAAATTAAATAAATTTCCACTTATTCAACCTTCCCCCACATGAAATCCGATGACACCGCAACAGGTTTCATTAATTTAATAATTATCTCGCGACTGCAGTTACGTCTTCGCCCCGCCCCCTTTTTTTGTGATAGCAACATCTCACACAGTATATAAATAATTGCTGAATAGTCAAAGGTAACGCCTCCCCTCATTCCCCTTAAGACTCTTAAATGAGTGTCAATATAAAATTATTCAATACCTTTTCTAATTACTTTAATTACCTCTAAATTCATTTTATAATGTATATAATTTGCTTCAATATTTATTCAATAAACTACATAAACGCACAAACCCTCTTTCCACTATCCGGCTACATTCGCAACTTGGAGAGAGATTTCATACGCGGGTTAAATCCCCAACAACGCCATTAGTATATTTAAGTTTATATGAAAGTTATTTAATCGATATATCGAGACAAATAGTAATTTTATAGGTTTCTGGTAATTATATTAATTTACATTTATTAAGTGTTCGGGAATTAACTCGAAAGTGAGATCTTCCGTAGTATATAGAGTATAGAGTATAGGGTATATATTCATATATATATAGAGTCGTATATATATAGAGTAGAATAGGGCCGAGCCCGATAGTGGAAGGGGAGGGATAGCAGGGTAGAAAGAATCGAAGACGAAGACGGCATATGTAATAATATACAACTGCTTTATTTGAAATGTATTGAAATATAATGGGTCTCTATCCGATATGGTAAAAGTCTAATAGTCTATTTATTTTGAATTGTAATTTTCGCACTATCGCAATCTTCAGGTGTAAATTGAATACCGTGAAGCCCGGAGTGAATTTCTTAGTTGTGTTAGTTTTTTGTTTTAGTTGTGTTGAATTTCGTGAGTTAAATTAATTGTTGCTTGTTTTCGCACGGACGTAATATTCAGGCGTAAATTGAATATCACAATGCTTGGACTTGTTTTAGTTTAGATTTAACAGGGGTTACCTGCAAGTCGTTATCTCTGTTTACTGGATTGGGAAGTTTGCTTGCAGGTTCATGCAACGGTCAATCGACAAATTGCGTTTCAGCACCAGCTTCCGCGATCATACCGCTCGTGTTTATTCGCGCTTATCCTTGTGCACAGGTCTATTTAATGCTGGCTGCCGCCTATCGTGTTTCAATTGTGTATAGCGAATAGCACGATCCGGAGAGCTTTTGCTTCTTTATCATCGCCAACTCGAAGCTTCGGACTTTTATTCCGGTGAATGAATCTTTAAAAATTTTCACAACTTTGTATTGTTCTAATTCAGAGAGATTTTGATTTGATAGATTTCTAAACAATTCTGATATTTAAAGTCGTCATCCCGCTTGTCGGGAGGGGATGTCTTTCTTGTACTTCTATTAGAGTGGGAATTTTCAGTAACTGATTGACAGCTAATGATTAGGCTGTCATTGATTTCCCTTTTAGGCGGTAGAGGCGATAAAGTGATGGCCGGCCGTGCGTCGGACCACTGAGCCGTTGCATCGACACACTTTAGCGCGTGGCTTGTTGTTGATTTGTTTACACTTTTGAAATATGTGGCAACTAGGCGAGGGTTCCTAGAAGGTTTCGAAAATTTATTTTACTATGTATTACAAGACAAGTAATGGTCATATTGACCATCATCGTACTTTTGAGGTGCAAGCTGAGTAAACAGAGTTGTAAAGAAGTCAAAAAAGAGTACTCGATGTATTTTCTAATTGTATTCGAAAGCTCTTGGATGCATCTGGCAATCACAAACATGAAAAGTATTTTAAAGAATTTTCAAACAAAGAGGTAGTATAAAAAGACGATTGAGAGTCTAATGGAATCTCGAATAATGGATTACAGAATAATTATAATAACCATAATAACTAACAAAATTTAGTTTTAATAATATAACATTGGTTCACAAATAAACTATTCTTCATTAATAATGAAAAATTATCCATATTATCTTTAAACCTAATATCTTTATCCTTTGTAAGAACGATAATACTTTGAATACTTTTAATAAACAATTAATGATTAATAATTTATTATTTGATTATTAGCTGTCAATTTATCATTGACAAAAATTTAATATATGTAAAATATCGGTGTTATTATACAAGATTTATGCTTCAAGTATGACGATTTCTCCAACTGAGCAAATGAGAATTCAAGAGAAGTGAAGCGTATTGAGCACAGAATTTTATTCGAAACCACATCTAATATAAATATAGAAAATTATTACGATCGATAAAGAAATTCAGTAAATAAAAGAATCATTGTTACATATTTCCAAAAAGGTATTTATTTGTAGTACTTATAGATTGCTTCACACTTACATAATCATATTTTGTATTCTCTTAGTCCGGCTTTGAGAGTAGGCCACCATTTCTTTATTATTCTATATTCGTTTTGTAGCTTCAAGAGCTAGAAAGTTCGAAAATATCTCAAAAAATATAGAAACTCTAAATATTCAATATAGTGCATGATTATTGCACCATATTATTACAACCCATAGATTATTGCGTCATTAACACGATGGGTGACTTAATTTTCTCCCATTAGTTTCGTCTGGCTGTTTTATTTTCATTTTGTTTTATATAAGTATTGTGATCTATGTTATGTTTTCCTAGTGATTTTTCTCGTTAATTTATCTTACATGAATATTGTGCACATATAGCAAGTAGTAACAAGATATGAATCAGTGTACATACAGCAAGTAGCAACAAGACAGATTAACAGGCCAAAGGCCGACTCATTTACAAGTGAGGTAACACCTGCAATATCATATAATATTAACACTATATTAATTTACAATAAAGCATACAGAAAATATAATAAATAGAAACATTCTAATCTATGTGGTATTTAATTTACGCCTGAATATAGCGATTGCGCGGAAACACGCAATTCAAGGAAAAGACAGCATTATATTTTGCCACATATTATTAATAAAAGTATTTCATAGTATTACATGCGACTTCATTTCTTTCTGCTCTGTTATCTCTCCCCTTCCACTATAAGCATCTGCCCCTTACCATCTCGGGAAGCGTTCACATTCGAGTTAATTCCGAATATTATCTATAGTATTTTTATCTATATATTTATCTAGTATATTATAGAGTATATCTATAGAATATTTATCTATATATTTGTTTAGAATATTATAGACTATATCGACAGTATATCTATATAATACAGAGTATATTTATCTATAGATATATGTTTATTTAAGAAAATATTAAAAAATTTAGAATTCAATTTTTCACTTTCCATATTTAAGAATTAATTTAGACTATAATGTTGGAACAGATTTCGTTCGTTCTTTTAAAAATTATAAGAGGTTTTTATCTAAAATTATAAATTTCTAATTATAAATAATTAGCTACAACTGCTTAAATGCTCAGGTCATAATTACAACGTAAATTACAAGTACGTCAAAATAAAATGTAAAGATATGCAGTTGTCTGTTTATTTTCGAATATCTATGCTTCTTTCTATGTACGAAAATGCTATGATTTGTTTATAGAATTCTACAATAAATAATTCGGTACAATTATTAATATTTCGTGACTAATAATATTTAATATTTTATTAATAATATTAATTAAGGTTTTAAGTTAATAGATGATCATAAAAAATGTATTAATATAAGTGTTAGAGAATCCGTTGGTTTTTCGACCGTCGATACATTCTCTTTGTTTGTAAATTCTTTTTATAAACATTCAATACGTTTATGACAGCCAGATGTATTCCAAGAGCCTACGAATATATTCAAAAAGTACATCGAATATTATTTCTCTCTTGTTTATGACCATTTACGATCATGTTTACTCAGACTGCGCCTCGAAAAGATTTCGGCATATTAAATATAACCATCACGTGTCTTACAATATGAGCTTAGTAAAAACAACGGACAAGACCTTCTAGGTATAACAGCATGATTGCTATACTTCCTGGTAAGCTCTTAACGAACCGACAAGAATTGCAATTCATGAATAACCCAACCAGACCTTATGACGTCGGGGTGACCGCGCGACCCGCGGGCCGACGTCCCAAAGGCTGCCACCACTTCACCTCTGTCCTTCTTCGTCCTTCTCCTGTAAAAGGGCGTTGACATTTTTGGCTGGAGCTCCAATGACAACACAAAATTAGCTTCAAACAATAAGCAAAATCTTCCAGCTCTTACCAAAAATCTAAAGTGACCACTCCTACTCAAGGATCGGGGTGAAACATCAAAACTAGACATGAGGCGCGCTGCGCTTCAAAATTCTCACAAAGATCCGACTCTCAAACATCAATCTCACATTAGTTTTCAATGAAGAGATTCTGAAACCTCAGTATTCGGCATTATACAGTTGAAGCTTCACGGAATGTTGCAACGAAATCGCTACACGTTACATAACGAACGCTTGGGCCCGCGAAATTCAATCACGTGAAAATACCGCTAAGGAGTCCATTGGCTACAGCTCCCCCTTTCTCTGGGTAAATTGGTACGCCGCATTCGTGACGAGCGTGGACCAGCAAATCTGGGAAAGACAAGAGTCTAAAACCCACAGTTCGAAGGCCAATAGCAATACGTACATTAATTTTATTGGACAAATGGGCTGCCACTGCGTTTAACACAATTGAACGGCAAGTGGTACATCAGAGCCTGTTATATTTTGTCAATCAACAATTTGTAAGACTAACGAGCCTTGAAAACCTCCTTTACTTTGGTGAAAGGAAATAAAGGCCAGCTAAAATCACTAGTGATTTTCTGATAAATAATTATATAAGAATATTAAACTCAGAAACAGATTAAGAATTATGAGCAAGACACTATTTTTACATACGACAAAACAGAATTGTATATATTTACTAAATTTTCTATTTAATTCAACCCCTGCGCCTTCATTTCTTTCAACCCTGCCATCTCTCCTCTACCACTATCGGAGAGCTCAGCATCGGGAAAGTTGGCCGAACAATAAATTTTCTTAAAAACATTGTGTTATTTTATAAATAGAAAATTATGAGCACAGATTACATATTTAAATAATGAATCAATTCTTTTTTAAATATAAGCATTACGAAACATATTTTAATTTCATATTTTATAATTACCATATTGCAATTAGCAAAGACCACATTTATGATACTATGATTTATATTATATTTTCGCAACTTTGGTTGATTTATATTCTAAATTTAATTCATTAATATCACTAATATCAGCTTTCAATTATGTATAATTGATATAAATATAGAAAAATGGTACTAAAATATTCCTAAATATTTTTCTCGAAATGATATTTATTCATAAGGAAGTGATATTGTAACATAAATGTTTATGCACGTATATTTAGTCTAAAATAAAAAAAGAACATATTTGATGAGATTGATATTTTTAATGGTATCACGAAATTCGCGAAAAGCAGCAAAGAATGACAGGACTATAAATGTCCATGAAAAGTACTTAATACTATTTTTAGGTGTTTGAAAGCTCTCTTAGTTTAAAAGCTGTTCAGTAAAATAGGCATACTTCATAATTGATCTTACGTGGAAATAATTGTAATAGTGTACCCGTGAAAAATATTTGTTAGTCAGTAAGTGTTTACATGCACGAGCTATCCAAGAAAAAAGTAATCCCATTAGAGATAGTCTTACGTCCTTGATACTAATGAAGAGACAAGCATTAGTCTAGAAGAAGTTACAAATGGCGTTCTCGTTATATACAGCTGAATTTCCAAGAACAATATGCTTGGTAGCTGCTGGTAGGCCAAGACGCAGTTAATTAGAAGTTAAACATTTTATTACATTTAACAAAGTCAGAATATTTTGGCACTATATTTATATATGCAATTTTAAAGAAGAGGAAAAGAAAAGAATTTGAAAAAAACATCAAAGTAATAGAATCATTCGATTCTAGATTTATAATTTGGATTCATTAATAAATATTAGAATATCTTAATTTAAACGAACAATAGAGCAACCATGTTTCTATATTCTAACATTTCGGCTCTCTTTCTTTCTATTTATTTATTTATTCATTCATCTATCTATCAACAGTAAGTGGAGAGATTACAAATATGTTTGAGGAATCGCATAAATGGTAATGCTTTGATCTCACTCCTTTCTCTAAAAAGTTACATAGATATTGTTTTTGTTTTCACCCAAGATCTCGTTTACTTTGTATTTTATTTCAGGCAATAGAATTTTTTACGACCATTATTAAAATTAATTCAAGAACGTACAGATGGATTGTAGTGAACTACTACAAATTACCAAAGTCAACTAATTTTTTTATATTATTATGCTTATTAATAGAATTATAGGAGTTATGTTACGTCCCTCCGTAAATGAATTTTAGCTTAAGTTTTAGTACATATTTTATATTTGGCTTTCTACTAAGATTTTAAATTTCATATCAATTGCCAATCAATATAAATTGTTATGTAATAGAGGACACATTAAGAAATGCTTGTTCACACGATAGAGCATTGCTTAAATTTTTATTTGTTCGTCTAAAAGAATTTAAACTAATGTGTCTAAAGTTTTTCTTAATTAGGGATATTCAAGAAAATAGATTGATTTATTCATTTATTAAAAATAATAGTTATAAAAATATTAATATTAGAACTTTTTATTATTTTTGATTTTCAATATTTTTTTTTTTTTCACAAATTTATTTTTCATTTATTATTATTAATTCTTTCAATAATATTATTATTCTAATGAGGTTCCAGTACTAATTAAAGTTTCAATATTGGAAACAACATTTAAGGCAGTCGAATTTTCTCGACTTGGCCGTTGCCTACAACTTTGCCTAGAACTAGAGTTTCGACTGTCCCTGTTTTTTGTCGCGTCTCTTGTTGTAAAATGAAGTAAAATTAACATGGCTATAAAGATTCTAAAAACTCGGAGAACACGGATTACCTACCGTCATTTGCTCGCACCAATCTCACGGAAAAAACCAGCAAGATTTATATTTTGTCAATGCACAGCAATGACTATTAGTGCAGTATTTAACACTAAGACAATCATCAATTGTCTTACAAGATCCTGCCCAGGGTCCAACCCTAATAAATGCAGTACACCAATCACAGTACACTACTTGATCGATTTTCGTGTCTTCCCTGTCCCAGGAAAACGAGAGGCTGGACATACCCTCGCGAAGAATCGAGGTGATGTCAATAAAATAGACTGCACTAGCCGTTGCGCAGGTAAATTTCAAAGTAAAGTTAATCTGGCAACACTACTATACATTGCTGCTAAATCACAAGAACCGCCGATCTCAAAGCTTCAAGGCGTTCAGTTTTTTAACAAACCGTCCATGAACACTCGTCTTCCTGGGTCAACACAATACGATCAACAGCTCATAGCATCTTGTAGGGTAGCAAACAGCCGTCATTTTATAATTGATCATCGGCTTACAATTATCCAGCACCCTGCATACATTATATAACTACGACAAGTATTACTGTAGTATTTCCTTATGCTGACACATTGCATTTTACATGTACAACAAATATTTTTGTTCTTAACAAAACTTATTTAAAGGCCGGGAAATTAAAATATCTTGACTTCAAGAGATAAAAAACATTATTTTCCAAGTAATTCGGTAATCAATTTACGATTGACTATCAAAATTACATGGAAGCAATCGGCTCTTAAAAAACGACAATATTATATTTTCTATCAATCATAATTTTATTCATTATTATCAATAAGGCAATATACAGATATATATTTACTATCAAAATTTTCATTAAGGACATTTTGCAGTTATATTCAAAACATTGTTGGCTCAGTTTTTTACCACTCCTGCTATCGCTCCCCTTCCACTATCTGCTTCTCACTCCTACCATCTTGGGAAGAGTTCACACTCAGGTTAATTCAGGATCAGTTTAAATCAGGATATTTTAAAAATTCATTTAAGGAGCTTAAAACTGATACTTAACCTTTTAGAAAATAATAAATATTTCCAATGACTTCCATATTTTGTGTTTTTAAAGGAGAAAATAGAAATTAAATAAGAGTGACTGAATATTTTATTTATATATTTTATTGTTCTTGATTGTAGATGTCATTTTTTATTTGAATTTCTTTATTTGATTTCATTTATTAATCTAAAGTTGTCTATTTAATCATAAATGATTTCTTTATTGCTTATGTTTGGTAATTAAATAAAATAATTATAGCAATTCATTTTTAACATGTATTTTAAAAGTTTTTAAATTTTGTATACTATTAATTTTATATTATGGTCTGCAAACTATAAATTTTATTATTGAATTTCTTTAATATGGAAACTTTCATATAACATGAGATTTTTTAATGTTATCTACTTAATTGCATAAGCTAAATAGGAAGAAATTAATCTTCAGTAGAATTTATAAGATATAATGTTATTTTTATGCATAGGGTTCGAAAATACTATAACAATTTTTTAATTTTGAAACATTTTGTAATTGAATATTTGGAATTTATTGAACCTGGAAACATTGTTCAAATATAAATAACTTTTGTATACTTTAATATAATAAATTAGATTAAATTTAAAAGAGTAAAAACTATATGTTTTTCGGCCTACGACTAGCACCATATCAGAAAGTAAGCACAAATTTTTCAACGTCCTTAGCCACCAACAAGATCGTTGATCCTATACGTTTTCAGTCATGGATAATATGTTTGTCGTATAGATGGTTGAAAGTTAAGCTCGAATGCAATAGTCAAATTACAGATAGAGAAAGGCAAAGATAGATGTATAAATAAATAGAGTTTTCGATGGAGATAGACGTTAACTTCCGTCTAGAATAAATGATATAATAGCCACTCGACTGGATCGACAGTTAACTTAAGATAAAGAGAGTTACCGAATAACATGTATTTTATCTTATTGATCACTGTAAAGTTTAAATTGTTTTTAATCAACTGAAAAACAGAACTTACATGCTTTTATTATAAACAGCAGAATATTTTAAATTATTTTTCTTTTTCATATAACTCTTTTATTTTATTTTTTTAATCAATCAGACAAGTCTTTGTTACTCTATAATTTCAAAAAGAATCGATAAAGTAATTGCATGAAAATAAGATAACTACTGAGTGATGACATACAATTATAACTAAGCTCAAAGAGTTCTTAAAGCACTTGAAAGCGAATGAGTTCAACAATATACTATTAAAACAATCTAGCTATCGGAATAGCACAGCTTGCAACCGGAGGGTCGTTCAATGTTAACCATAAGTCTTTCAAGGTTCATATATGTATTTTATCTAATTCTGATTTCGTGGGGATAAAAGTAACAGAAAGTTTGAAGTATGAAGGTATATGAAATAATGATAGACATAGCAGAACAAAATATTGATATAACACTTCATTAAAATTGCGCCTTCTTACCATTTACGGTTCAGTGATGTACAATTATATTTTACTACAAGTTACGACTAAAAATGAGATAAGGGAAGACAGGAAATAGGGATAGATAGATAGATAGATACATAGAGAGAGAGAGAGAGAGAGAGAGAGAGAGAGAGAGAGAGAGAGAAAGAGCGTATATGATAGTAACATCCATAAAAACGTTGCTTATTGCTAATTGGAAGCCGATTCAAGAATACAGTTGTATAACGAATTTCATTAAATTTTCTGTAATTCTTTTTTATTATGATGTAAGGATGTACTTTTGTATAATTAATCTGAAGCACATTTCAACCTTGCATATTAATAATTATTTAAAAAAATTAACATGTAAATTCCTATACAATATAATTGAAAAATATGAGACCTTTGAGAATATACTTCGTTTACTTTGATATTAGACTTTATCTAGAGCAAATCTACCGACATATTTGAAGAACTGATTAAATATTCTTTTGGATGGGGTAATTTCAATTACTTGTACCTAAATTTAATTATATTTTCATTATATTTCAAAAAAAAATTTTTATTATATTGCACCATTCATGCATATTTTTATAATGAAAATGTTCTTTTTACGATATATAAAACCTATCTTCTTTAATGCGTACGCAATCTATAAAAACTATACGATATTAATTATGATATGAATTTCAATATAAAAGATGAATATTTATGTATTTTTATATGTATATAAAAATATATTTGAAGTTGTTAACGAAAGATAATAAGAAAAACTAGAATATCCATAATTACTTGTATTTATTCTATTATAAAGTTGCTCGAATAATTACTTTCTTAGAATTATTTTAGTAATCAGTTAATGAATACTGTTCGAGATTGCTAGAACATCGAAAATGTTTCTCAATGGACTTTTAATTCTTCGAATGTGTCGTGTAAACTTTTCGCCCCTATTTCTCCTATGTTGCTAAGTTGGAAGTGCAACAATAGAAAAAAGGCACGTATCAATAATTAGCAATGGAAAAACGCATTATTATTAGAGTATATTATTAGAGTTAAGAATTAGAAGCACTCAAAAAATAAAATTTTCGAAAATATAATTAGAATTACTATTTTATTATTTTTTATTAATTAATTATTATATTATTATATTAATTATATTTAGCTTTAATAAAATTAAAAATTAAAAGCGTTCTCGTTAAAAAAGAGTTACATTATAATGGAAAAATCAAATCAATAAAAAAAAAGTAAAATTTTTTTACCTCAATATGTACCATCTCAAGTACGTAAAAAACTTTATTAGAAGTTTGATTAAGAAAATTGATTAGAATAAATTAATACTCCAATTGATAAAATTCTTTTACTCCATCTCTGACAAGGTCTAACAAAAAACGTGTATTATTTGACAATCGAGACTGCATCTTATAAAATTTCACAGGAAATGTTTGAAGATGTGAAAATAACTAGGCTCAATAAGTCAAAAACAAAATAGAATTAAGTGTAATACATGGAAATTATTACTTGAAAGGATTAATTACAAACTAGAAAGATTTGTTAATTTTAGTAAACATTTTATAATAAATATCAAATAAGAAAATTCTGTGTTAAAGGGATGTTTACCATAGTTATCGAATAATAACGCGAGTGTCGGCAAATTTTCATAAGTATAAAGATTGACGAATCGCGGGAATGTGGAGATAAGAAAAAAGGTACATTTATGAGCTATTCATCCAACGTAATGAGTCAAGTGTGGAGGTAAAGAATAGAGGTTATAGGAATGATTTTCAACCTTAGGAATCAAGATTTAATTTACAGACAACGATGAAAATAGAGTGCTTTACAAATTAATTACTGAGTATTTAACAACTCGTCAGTCTTGTCATCAGACAGTGTGCGTGTCAGACTGCTGTCGAATCTTTTACAGCAAAAACTACAGTAGCCAACTTTCTTACCACCGGAATTCAAATACAGCCAAGCCTCAGAATCAGGCTGCACAAAATATTATCTGCATTTTTCATCAATAATGCATCAACATTCAGTAATCTAAATTTCTGCTTTTATTAACATTGAGTGATGAATTTAATGAGCTGAGACAGAATATTGCTCAGTAGAGAGATACATTACCATAAATTTCATCAAAATGAATGTCCTAATCTTTTTAACAAAATAACTGTTAGATATCGCAGATTCCTTTAAACGTATATACATAGGGAATCAGTGAATCAACAATGGCCACTTGGAGAGTAGATTAATATAGATATAATTTGTATGAAAACATGGATGGATGAATGGATACACATATGTGAAAGAGGAAGAATGAAAAATGGAAAGATAAAGAATAAAATAAGAAACGTTAGGAAGCAGTCTGCGCGCTGAAAAGTTCGTGGTTTTTAGTACATAATCGATATGTCGGCGCGCGCTACGGATATATGGACTATTCTTTCGCATAAAAATATTATGGAGTCGGTAGTCGTCACACTATCGCCCGGATTTTTCTTTTAATCAAAGTTGCCTCTTTATTGACGGACGATGCCCAATCTAGATTTCGAAACTTTTAATTTATTGTTCCATGGGGTTCAATATTAAAATTATGAAAAATAACTTCCTCGGATGAGTATAGCATATTTATTAAATTTTTTTTTAAATTATTGAAAAATCAGACTTATTACATTTTAAATTAGTTTTTCTACTTTTATACAATAATTTTTCTAATCCAAGAAACAAATTTTCCCAGCAATCGAGAATGATGAGCGAAGATAAATTCGATTTGCATAAGAAATTTCATTCAGTTTTGATTTAATTAGAATTCTAATTTAAATTGAAAATTAAAATGAAATATTATTTAAAAAATGTGTATCTGTGGAATAAAATAACTTTAGATTAAAATTAATAAATTACTATATATTTAATTAAACCTATTACATGTCATTGATTTTCAAAATAAAAGAATATTTTAATATTTTAATTAAACAAACTCACTTCTATGAAAAAAGGCCAACGTCTCTAGATGAATCATAAAAAAGTAGCTACTATTTTTTATAAGCAAATAATCAACCATTTTACTCCTAAAAAAATTTTATATTATAAATATTAGTTTAAGGCTTTTGTTTCTTGCTTTACGTTCAATGACTATATAATTTCTATATGTTCAAGATTCCGAAACATATTCGGACCTTTCTTAACTCACTCAAATAGCTCGGGATTTTTACTGTAAACTGTAATGTATTTATTTACTTATTCTTCAAAGGTTCGAGACACATGTCGGCGAGCGAGAAATTCTTGAAATTCACTAAATCAACAATTTATAAGAACTCAACATGTATGTTTACATTTTCGTATCGCGTGATTGCAGAAATGCAACCACTTTCGTCAGTCTACCAATCATAGCTAAAAACAATAGTCATATAAAAGATTAATAAGCGACTACAGAAGCGGCAGTGCGAGATCTGAGCTATTATACATAATCACGTTCAAAGGGCCCTTCATTCAAATTCCTGGCAAATCGGTACTCAATACACACAACGAATTATTACATATTACAAGAAAGGCGGCAATCAACTTACAACTGACTGTAGCAACAACTTTCAACTTACAAACACTACAACGCCAATTATATAAATTGGCGTTCAAACTACAAGCAACTGCTGTAACTAGCAACACACACTTAACTACAACTGACCGCTACAAGTAGATTGAACTATTTAAACCAGGAAAGTAATC
This sequence comes from Ceratosolen corneri, assembly GCA_030522565.1. Lineage (NCBI taxonomy): Eukaryota > Metazoa > Arthropoda > Insecta > Hymenoptera > Agaonidae > Ceratosolen > Ceratosolen corneri. The sequence goes on from JAPYYT010000379.1 coordinate 19,937, forward strand.
CGTTCTTTCAACAAGTTTTTAAGACTACAATTCCCCCTTTTCAAGACATTTCATTTACAAATAGTATCAAGATAATACAATAATCTTTCTAAATTCAACTATATTTCAACGTTACATACTCCATATTAATTGCAATAAATGCTATTATAGTTACATACAATTATAAAAAGCTTTCTTTCCAAACCTGCTGCTATCCCCCTCAACTACTATCAGCCTCTCGTTCTGACAGCGTGAGGAGTTTTTTTATAAATCGGGTTCAATCCCCAACACTATAATACATTAGAATATGATAATATTTTTAACAAATATTATAATTTAATTAGAATTTAATGTACTATTAAAATAAAGCACATCATGTTGATATATTGTAAAAGTATATATTGGATATATATTATAATTACATTTCAAAAAGTAATTTTAAAACAGCTGAATTTTAATTGCAAATCTCGAAACTGTAATATCTCATTTAGCACATAAAGTAAATATTTTTAAGAGCTTCGAGTACCTAGGGTGTAAAAAACGAGTGCAATTTCAATTTAAATAATAAATTTAGTACCTAACGTAAACTTTTATAAATCATTTAATAATTTACAATGATATTCAATATATAATAATACAATAATATTCAATAATTTACATTTAACATAATACAATGAATAAGTCCAAATTCATTAAAGAAAAGACCCAGATAATTGCAAACGAGAATAGTCCATGAAGTGTAAGAAGTGGAATGAGTTACAGAGTCATACAATTTTAGCTTTTGTTTTCAATTATATTAAAATCAAAATTAATCAAATATGCATGGTTTTTACATGTTTATTTAAAAACACCTATGAAAAAGACAGAGGGAAAGGGGAGCATTAACAGAGTGAATTCATCTCTAGCTAAGATTTTGTCTCTCAAGAAATAAAATATTCAACGATTCAGGTGGTGTCATCTTGACTCGTAATTTTGATGGATAAACTTTGACGGAAAAATCATTATAACTATATTAATTTTTTAATGCAACTACACTTAAATTCGGTTATACTATACTATACTAAATGCAATTATACTTAAGACCGGATATACTATATTATACGTAAGTTTGGTAAAATATTTAGAAATTCTTATTTATTATGATTGTAGATGAAATCACACAAAATTATTATACTACGTTTATCAACCAATGGTATAGTTTTTACCGTTATTAGTAATTGTGTAAAAAATATTGTAAATAGATTGTAATATCTATTTTAATTCCTTTTTATTATTAATGTATAATAACAAATCTAAAGTTCATCATAATAAAGCATTGACTATAAAATATATTAGATTAATGTTAAGCAATTCTAAATGCTAATTTAATCAGTAATGCTGGTATTAAGGAACGCATCATGTTTGGAATTTTAAAGCCGTATTAAAATTCTCCTCGGTATGAGTAAGGAGAGGCAGATAGTGGAAAGAAGGGGATAGAAGTAGGTTCCTAGTAAAGAATCTTCGAACTATATTTGATGTAATTTCAATAGTTATTTATTTATTAAAGTTCTTTAATATAATAGATATTGAGATTGTAATAATGAAAGACAAAAGATTATATATATTTATTTAATGGAAAATTTTAATAGGTATAGGTTATTATTAAGAGTGTTGTTACAAAGAGTTGAGTTACCTCTGACAAAATAGCAATTAATTAAAGCTTTATATAAATTCAGTGGAATGACTGCAGTGAATAAGTTTTGCTTTTAATTAAGCGAAAATTATAAATAAATATATATCGTTTATCTTTCTGCTTCTTAGTGAGTGGGATTGTTAATAAATATATCTAAATTCACATAGAATATATTATTCAACTGTTCACTACTAAATGAGCATAATATGCAATACGATTAATGTTCTCTTGCACTTATTGTAAGAGCATTATATTGTAAACTACAGTCTTGTCTCATTTAATATTATGTACTTGTTCTATTGATTTTGATTGGTGGGTTTAAGTACGGAATGTTTAGATTATCAAAGTAAGAATTAGAAGGAAGAGGAGATAAAGTACATAGTTGACAAACTGTTTACGATGACATTCAAGTGAAATTCAATTATTATTTACAAATTTTATCGGTCATAATACACACACACACACTAGATAAAAACTTTCAATCGTGAAAATATTAAAGGAGAGAGCTCTGATGTCAAACGGAATTTCGAACACATCAAATAATACTTTAAATAAGATTATATTGTTAAAGCTGTATTTTTAATATTCAATTAAATTCTAAATTAAAGTTAAATAAAAAGAATTAGGTATTAAAAAGCATAATAATTTTTTCGTCTTGTACTTAATTTTAGAAAGATAAATTAGTATTTTCATTATAAATATATAATAAGTCTTAAATACCAAGTTTAGATTATTGTTAATGATTTTTTAAATATTTTATTAGTAGTTAGGTCCTAAATATCATACAAAATAATAGTAATGGGTCTACCAACTGTTTTATCACAAAATTTACATATATAGATATATTTATATGTATAATTTTGTTAATTTTTATGCAAAGTATAAAGTATATTTACATATTTTTCAAAACAACAATTGTTTTCTTACAATTTGTTTATTATAAGATTATATTATTAGATTTTATAAAATTTGACGTAAGCTCATTAAACACATTAACCAAATTTAAATTAATCAGTAAAATATTGAATTCGTAAACATTTTAATTTACAGATGAGTCAATAGTAGAATTATTATTGATTTTCAACTTTTAATTTTTATCATTATAAATAACAAAATGATTCATATAAAATCTGTATTATATATATATATAATACATATATATATATATAGTAGGATGTACAAGTAGCTGATCCTAATAATTTGTAGGCATATACAAAATGCTAAAATTATGTATAAGTTCGTAACTAAATTATAAATTATCCATAATCACTTTTAATAAAATATTTATATAAAATATAAATTCGAGCATTAAAAGAATAACCATTTTAATACAAATATTATTGGTTACATTGAAGAGCTTGGAAAACCAATGTATTAGACATTAGTTTGTCTAAGTATATTTCTTTGATTATTTTATTTAAGTTTTATAATAGCATTCTAAATACTGTATTGTATATACATATGTTTATACATTTACACATTCTAAATTATAAATAATACAATGGATATTTATATTAAGAAAAAGAATAAATAAAAATAATATCAATAGTCCTTTTTATGAAATTTATAAATAAGTATAAACAGGATAAAGGCGAAAGTCTAGTAACTATTTCACGTTATTTATTAATGACAGTTAAACAAATTTCTAAGTATAAAATACTACCAACGAAAACAAAGAACTTAGTTGATCAACAAATTACAATATTTTCCATAATTCGCTATTTTTAAATACGTTTCTACATTTATTATTATGGAATTATATTTAAATTATATTTAAAAAATTTTAATTATTATAAATATTAAACAAAATCAAACCTATCAAATGATACATATGCTCGTTTCCGTTGCATATTATTATTATTTTTAAAATGTACATCCATGCAAACATATATATTATCTCTCATATATAGCTTTTATTTCCATTAATGGAAACACTAATGAATTTTATAATTATATTATTGAATTTCATTCAATAATTCTTCTTTTTCTATTTTGCGTCAGATAAATCGAATTACCTTAAAGTAAAACTCCGTATTAGAAATTTATTCAATGCTTTATTAATATTCTACGTTTTAACTAAATGATATTGAGAATATTCTTTATAATCAAATTTTACACTCGTAGTACTATTTTTTATATTTTATTATCTACAATTTATTTAATTTTATGAATCACAAGAATCAACTGAGCGTGAATTAACAATATTTTAACAATAAAATGAATAATTCTTATAAAATTCTTATTTAGTATACCTTAATAAATGGCATTGATAGAAATAAATATTTAAAATTTTTAAATACATTGAACAATGATTTTGATGTAAATTTTACATTTTGTTTCAAATTACTTGTGTAATAATCTGACAATTGCTACGTATTTTGAACTAAAAAATAGAAATATTTTTTTATTTAAAGCAGTTTATTGGTATAGAGTTGGTATAAACAATTACGTGATCGAAATATGTATCAAGGTTCAATAAAACATTTGAATATATTTTGAATTCATTATTTTATAACATTTTAAGCAGAGAACCAAGTTAAAATAAAAAAATTTTTGTTTATTAAATCAATTATTAGGCCATTAGTTAATGACGCATCACAATTTATAATTCTGAAGTATATAATACATTACAAAGAAAATTTTAGATTTTTTTTATTAATTTAGGTATAAATATTATTCATAATTAAATTATTGGAAAATCAATCTTACAACTAATCAATCTACGATGTCGATAACGAAATATACAAAAGCTTATCTAAAACTAACATAAATTATTTTTTATAAATTATGGTAAACTCAGTACTAGTTTTAGAAATAGTAACATTTTTAGAAACGTTTTTAGTGGTATTTAATTCTAATAAATATATATGATTTATGTAAATTAATAAGATAAACGTCGTAGCGTTCATTGAGCATAAAATCGTTAATTCAATCATAAACATCAAGATTCTTTGGCAATTAAAGGAAAGCTTCTGAGAAACTCATAAAGAACCACCTTAAATAATATATAAATCTATAAACTATGTTGATTGTTGTTATAATTCTTCTTAGAAAAGTATTTTTTTTTATCGAAAAAGTAAGTTTTTCGATTAAACGTCGTCTCAATTCTGTTAATAGTTTTATAAAACATATCATATAAGATTACAATTTTCAAGGAATTGTACTCTAGTCTTTTTATAGTTAAAAATGAAAAGAAAACAATGAATTATAATCAAATTGCTATTTGTTCTTTGCAAAACACAACAGATATTCCTATTTATTTGGTCGATGTAAGTTGCATAATTTATTGCAGTGAGCTTGTGCGTAGACTTTTCAAGCCAATAGATCTATCATATCTTGTGTCTCTTTCATGTGCCTCTAGGGTTTTCATCTTTTTATCTGCCTATTCTTTAAATTTATATTTTTAACATAAATGTAGTTCTTGTTACATTTCTCAGAAAAATTATTTTGGAAAAGTAGAAGAAAATCATTCGATCAATGTACTTATATCTTATATATCTTAAAATAAAATTTACTTAATCTTAGATAAAAGAACGAAATTCAAATAGTACTAATATTTAATAAATTTCAATTTCGCATTATTAATGTATACCAGAAAATTAATGCGCAGCCACCACAAAAATGCATTAAATAAATTGAAACATTTTATAATATAAGATATTGTACATTTTATATTAACTTAATTTTTTGTTAAAAAAGAAAATAAAATCATTAATAGGAGTTAAAAAAATAGTAATGCCAATATTAATTATACGAATTCTTTAATTAGTGTTTGATAAACAATATTTAAATATTTAATTTTGAAATGGTTAATAGTATAATTTTCTGTTTAATATGTTTATACTAATTTTCTGTTTAATATGTTTATATTTTTCGCCACCAATTCGTGTTCGTAATTCTCTTCAAACCTTCTCACGACTCTTCAGAAGGTCAAGAGTAACTTATATCCATCACCAGCCAACATCATCCTACATTTCCCTTCCATATATGTATAATTCTTTTGAAAGTCGTTTTGCACGAACGCATTCGTGGGAGCAACACTTTACTACAAACGCGTAAACATACTCGGTTTATAAATATAGCTATGTACGAATAGTCAAAATATGGTACACTTGGTCCACACTTCGCATCATCTCCTGATTTCCGACCGTTACTAGCTCATTCTTCACTTATTACCTCATACTGCAGACCATGAATAATTAATCTGCTTCATTAGTTTTTCAAACAATTTGAGCGAGTGATATGAACTGAACAAACTAATGGATCATTTAGGGGAGGAAAATAAATATTGTTATTCGTTGTTGTAATCTATATAATGTAAATAAATTTTTTATAGCAAAAAAAAAAGTAGGGCATTGAAATAATTGTTACATTTGAATGTGAAGATCAAATATTCATCAAATACGTGCAAAAATAAGATGATTTTAAAATAATTCATTAGGAATATATATATATAAAGTTGTTTGTACTCATAATGGATGAAAACATATCTAAACAGAAAAACGAAATTCAACGAGATCATATTTTATAATGATGTATGTATAATCTGGTTTTCTCCATTAATTCTAAAAATTTTATTTCTTTCACTACTATTCGATATTCTTATTTTGAAAATTTATTAAAAAGCATTATAAATTACAGTAATGCATTAAGTTACATATAAAAATAACATAAATTAAATCAATTTTCATATAACTCCAAAACACAAAGGACTTTAACGTATTCAATTAATTTTTTAAAATGAATTTAAAATTATTTAAAATTTATTTTATTATATCTATGAAAATTATATAAATTTTCTTATATCTTTTTTTACATTCTGGGCATATGTATATAATTCTAAACACTGCTATACAATAGCAAGAATTTTTTATTATGAAAAATTTAAAAATTGAAATTTTTTTAAATGACTGTTGCGAAAAAAAATTATTCAAATTTTAATTTTAATGTATCTGTAAAAGTTGATGTAAAACTCGCTTTATTAGTTAAATTATGCACACTTAAAATTTTAATTATTATTTATGTATATTATTGCTACATTTACTCACACTTGTTAAACATAACAAAAAAACATAATGAAGGATCAAATGCTTTAACGATAATATAAATTACTGCTTATGGTATTTTGGAACAAATTTGTGTATAACTTATTTAAGTCAAAATTTTGCAAATAATACTTATTAATTATGTAAGGAAGCAATAAATAAAAAACAGTTTATATTCGCATTGTCACTTGCGTCGTAATCGTTACCGCTTAACGGAGTTTTGTCGACAAGTACAATGATATAAAGAAAGAGTAAAAGATATTTTACATTGATTATGAATTTATTTTGATTGAACAATGAATTTAAAAATTCCAAATAATAATCGAATCTATTAGCGAATTAACTTTAGTTTGTATCTATTATTTCTACACGTGCGTTCTTACAGCATATTAGGATATCAACTGTAATATAATTTTTTCTTGAAAAAACATTGTTTTTTGTGACATAAATTTCATTAATAGGCTCAAATATTCAGTTAAAGCTTCTTGACTAAAGTAATTTTATGAAACTTTGCGTTTATGAATATATATAGGTTATGTATAGACTAAATTAAGTTATTTTCAATACATGGCTTTAGTTTCGTAGAATATTTTTGTGAGTTTAATAAATACCAAAAAATTGTATAACATATAATTTATCTAATAAAGTTTGATCAGACTGAAAACGATATTATACATTTTCACAATTATAGCTTCTAATGTGATCGTTATTACACATAGCGTAATGCAAACTTTGGATTGATTTTTATAACTAAAAACTAACCTTTTAAATGATACAATCCACTTAAATAAACACTATATTATTTTTTAGTATAATTAGAGCTAGCGAGATCACGTATAAAACTTTGATTCTATACAGCTTTAATAAAATATATAAAAACGTGACTGGAAAAAGATAAATGACACGGAAAGGAAAGAAACAACGAAATTATATAGCAATTATATAAAACAAATAACAATTTCTCAACTATTATATGTCGAAATTCATTTAATACATATGCTATCAAAAATTAAATAAGGAAACAAACAAAATGCTTTTCTCTTGTGTTAAACACGCTGTCGAATAAAGCTTTCTGAAGGCAAAACGATTCAGATTAATTGGCTCTTTAGCTAGTTGGATTTAAACGGGATTTAAATCACATTGATTCTGATGAGAGAACAAAGGGTTTCTTGATCAAATCAGGGCTTTTGAGGTGCAGAAGAAGAAAATTAGATTTCGTATCCCAGCACGCAAGCCGGTTTAACTTCAGAAGACATGTAACTCCCGGTAAGAAGGAAGCATGCATAAGATTCAAAGAAATGCATTCTGAAAGCTATATTTTCTTATTGTTAAATAGATTCAAATCTTAGATAATATGATCTATTTACTGACGGATATTAAATGCTGAAGCACACATGATTCGTACAAATTATTTATTACATTCGCACATGCTTTAAACTTTCATTTTATTTTATTTCATTCTGACAGAGTAACAGGACATGAAAATCGGCAATTGATTCGATATCAAAATGATGGCTTGTTATTGGAAGTTCATGAATTGAAATAGTCTAGTTACAGATAGAACTAGAATAAGAAATACAATAGAATGTGGTTAATGTAGATAATAATTCCATGGGTAATGACTGACATCCATCATAAAACTGCATGGATTTTTAACTGCTTTTAAATTTTATTTTAATATAAATAGCATTTATTTTTTTTATATTTCAATTGTAATAGAAAATATATCTATCAGAATTTATTTATAATACATTATTTTTAATGTTTATTACGTATCAAATACGAATATAAATATTTTCTGAAATTCAAACTGTTATATACAATAAATAATTTTATCAATAACTAGAATTTTATACTTATTTCATAAACGCCAATTTGGTCATATTATTTATTCATCATTATATGTTGATTGCAAATTTAGAATGATATTAGTTACGTAGTTAAAACGGTTGAAATTCGTTTATTATTAATCACTAAAATTACGTTGGATAAACATATAGATAACATACAAACCAGTCTGTAATATTTGAAAAACTCGTTCAGCTATTCCGTCTATTCAAAAATAAATTTGACGAATAAACTACGGTACAAAGGTTATTTAAAAAATTTTTTAAATATCCTACGTACTCTAAATTCTCTCTCTTTTTCTCGCGCGCTTTGTTGTTGAATCTCAAGTTATTTCACTATTCATATTCTTCTCCCTCCAAATTCTCTTTTCAATTTGACATCTGAAAGTTTTTCTCGTCTGCATGTATCTGTACAAAGATTCGTGACTTGCCTACGCAGTGTTTGAAGAGGTTTGCTTCACACGGAAATGAAAAAACGCGACTTTGTACAGAAGAAAGATATTTTTTAAATTTGACATGTCAACCTGAACTTTCACTTTATGTGAACTCAAGGCTTGCTTGCAGGAGCATTTCTTTTTTTTACTTAAAACTATAATACAATATAATGAACGGAGCCATAGAACAATTTCTTGAATCAAAAATAAAAATATTAAAAATGTACAACTGATATCTGCTACGGAAATATTTTCAGGATTTTTTTACTTTAAGTAAATTTTTTATAATAAAATTAACATGTGATTTTAAAGATAAAATAAATTTTTAAATAAATTTTATTATAAATATAAATAATTTATATCTGTGAAATTACCGGTGTAGATAATCAACATTTGATCTAGGTCTCATATACTTTTATTTCACCTACTAATAAGATAAAATTAAATAAAATAAAAATCATAAATTCAAAAGAATTTAATGGAAAATAATATAATGTAACGTTCCATTTTATACCAGTGTCGAATTTCTTGAAAAGAATACAAATTTTGTTATTTAAAGAGTATCCGTAGCAATATATATCCGAATATCAATATATATCCGAATATCAATATATCGTTATTTTCAAATACATTTGGATAATCTTACAATTCTTATAGTCAAGAAAATAGAAACAAACGCCATTGTTTCGACAAATATATCATCCTAGCCCAGTCTCAAGAACTTAAGTATGTGAATGAAACAAATATCTGTGATAAAATAAGTAAAAAGAAGAAAGAAAAGTAAAAAAAAATTATAAGGGATGGATCGAGGCATAAGACCACTGAAATCGGTATGTATCCGAGAGATAAGTGAAGAACATACAGAAGAATGTAGATCATTCGGAACAAATCCGAAAGAGAGTTTCGTATCTCTCAAGAACTGATAGAGCTGTAAAAATAATTAACTAGATATACATATATATATGCGTATGTGTACATGATTATGTGTATAAAAATAGAAAATATGTTGTGGAAACGCACTAAATTATTACTCCGATATTTCATATTGACGTGTTAAGGCGTTTATGTAAAACGTCGGCACTCACTTTAAGATTTGTCCTGCACGTGATTCTTAATACAATGTTGGACGTCTTCTTATGGAGCATAGGCATTTGATGAATGTATAACTTTGTTCAAATGGTTTAATGTTAATTCAGTAATACCAATTTATATTAAAAATAATGTCTTATCTATTTAAAACGTTTTACTAATCCATCGATATTCACGAATCAAACATCAACATCTTAAAACATTGGCTTTTCTCAATTATCATTTACTGTTTCTTATTATTGTTTAAATTATACAGCTTCTCGATTATTTAGCAGCTATTGTTCTGACAATCATTCTTACGCTTACCGTGACCTATATTCATACAAAAAGGAGATAGAAAAAAATTCGAATTACCATCTTAAAAGTTGTATCAGTTAGCAAAAAGAGTTCATAGAATAAAAATTAAAATAAACCCATTTCTACAATCACAATATTACAGATTCTGAGTCGTTTAAATAAATGTAAATTCCAAGCCAACGAGGTATTAACCTGAGTACGCGAATATTTGGTAATATCCGTAGATCTAAGCTCCTTGCAAACTCATTTATATTATCTTCAAATTTTTCAGACAGAAATTAGTAATTCGACGAACTATACTGTTTTTCACAGTAAGGATTTCTGCGATGTAAACACTCTGAGCTAAACTTTTATTTTACACTCGTACATAATACTTTCCGCAGCGATTCTGACTACAAAAATATTAATAAGATTTAAAAAGAAAAAAAAATATTTTTATTCTTCGTCATATCATGTATCACAGTTAAATAATTTGTTAAAATTTCAACTTGTCAAGATTTACATTAAATAGGGTAAAAATCATTTTCACGAATAAAAAATCTTAATGTTTGGAAATCGAATATTTAAAAATTTTCTTTCTCTTTAAATTCAGCATTTGTCAAAAAGAAAAAAAATTAAGTTGAAGTCTCCAGTAATTAATTTTCATAAACTGCTCGTCAGGACAGTTGCAACGCTAATGAAATCCATCTCGAGTTGAATCGATGATGAAGATCCGAAATAGAAGAAAATAACTAGTAATAGAACAATGGTAGTATATACACAGAAGCTCTTTGAAAAGTCAGTGCTGTAAGACTGTCGGGAGTGTACGTACGACGCGTAAAGTGGCATCAAGAAAATCTGAAAACCCCAGGCGCAGTCTCCAGTTCGCTATATCTCCATCTCTCTCGCTCTCTCTTCAATTGGTATACTAGAACTACGAAGCTGCTTTTTCATCGCGGAGCGACGTTGCCACGTTTACTTACGTCGATCGCTTTGGTGGAACTGTAGCAGACCAGTCGGTGAACAGGAGTAGTCAAAGCCGAATTTTCTGAATCACGCCTCGATTTTTTTGCAAAAAAATTTCTATAAAGGATATATGCGATATTTTCAATATTCTAGGCTATATAAAATATTTATTATTTAAAAATAATAAACGTCCTTTTTATCAACGCATATGCGTGTATTTCATATCTTTATATAAAATACAATTACTCAAAAAAATAAAATACAGTAGAAGAGAAAACAAACAAAAGTAGTGCAATTATTGCAAGCGATCCATTATGATATTTATACATTCTCGGAAATGTAATAGGTCTGAACAAAGACACAAAGAGCCCAACACTGAAAAGGATTTTTCTGTCCAATAATTTTGATCAATAAAAAAATAACGATCTAGTGAACATAATTTCATGTCCTTACCGTTAAGTACTTTATTGATATAAATGAATGGGCTGCCCATTTGTTCCAGACTAATACCATGAGGCTTCGCGTAACCTCGTTACATGTATGGGTCAGCAAAAAGTAAGACATGAAATGTCAAATCAATTTTTTAATTTTTACATACGAAAATAGTATTATCCGTTTGGTTATCAAAGTGCATATCAATTTCGAGTAAGTGAAAGCATTTAATTAAATGTAAAAATCGGTTTTGTCTTGATCTACGGCAATTTTCCATTTTATTATACATTTTTTACGTAATTAAATGGTCGGCCTTATTTTATAGCTATGGGAACAAAAATATTAAAAAAATGTATCCTCAGAAACGTAATCAATGTACGCATGTCATTTGCGATCATTTATGCCAGCTTTTTCGTACACTCTTTCGCTCTCTTCAAAGCCAAATGCGTACAACAGTCAGAAAATGAGAGAGCATAGAGGAATGAAAATACTGTCTATAGCTTGGTTATGGATGCTACTGTTATATCTTTCTCAAAGCCATAATAAGCCTGAATATTTTTGAAAAATGAAAATTCTTGGGCACAGTTATTCGCATGGCTAGATCGTATAGATTCTTAATAAATAATTTATCGTCGATTTTTACTACATTAATATAAAGCAGAAAAATAAATTATTGTATTATAAATATTTATTGATAAAATACAAAAGCTTTATATAATTTTATATTAAATAAAATTATATTAAATTTATGTTTCTATATTAATTTTATAATTATTATCAAATACCATAAAATATTAATGCGTTTCTTTTAATACAGAGAAGTTTGTTGTTTAATTGATTAAAATTAGAATAGATTGTAATAGGAAAATCTTAACAACTCAATAATACATTGTTTGACTAGTGATTAATAAATCATGCAGTGTCTTAATACTTTCTTTATTATAAAACAATGTATTATTAATGTATATATACTGCTTTAAAATAAGTCACTTAAAATCTACTATAATATTATAGTTGAAGTACAAATATTTTAGGATAATTTGCATTATTACGTATGCTAATGATATAAGTATGATTATAGATCCATGTTTGCATTTCATAAGTGCTGATACGTATTATTGGTTGAAACGTTTACGTATAAATCAACATCAATTTCGCTGCTATTATAAATACTCTCTTTTCTATTTGATAAAACTTGTATAATTTTTAACAGAAAGATACAATAAAAATATGCTATATAATAATAATCGCATGTAAAATCGAACAATAACATTGATATTTATTCAGCAATAAATAAGTATACATGCACTAAAACGAACAAATAAATATTTATAAAGCATTTCTGAAATCTATGAATCTTGAAATCTATTTCCAGACAGAACTATAATAATGTGTAACAAGCGAAAAACAAGATAATTGAAAATAATAGTCAGAGCTAAGCAACTGAAGTATCAAAAACTAGAAAAAACAAAATATGAAAAGATAAGAATTCAAAAATGGTGCAAGAGCAAATTGGTAAAAATGAGGATTGATTGTGGTATTTGTTTTACAGATTGATAAAAGCTGAGGAACGCCGTTTACAGGATAATCATCTAGTGCTATTATGCTTATGTATACAGCCTTACTCGCCGACACTTTCTCTTTTTATCAGATGTACATATTTGGTTCGCTTCAAAAGTACGACAGTAACAAAACAAATTATAATTGAGCATGCCGCGTGCACCCTGAATTACCGAGAATTACTTACTAGATAGTAATTTGACAATGATCTGTCAGGTACTCCTAAATATCCCTAGCATAGAGTACCAATTAGTTGTTTAGTCTATACTTGTGTTTTTCCCGTTTTGCAAGTACTGACTTGCAAATGTGGATCATCTTGGCATGATATACTCGATTTTTAGCGATAATGTCGTTGAAAATAAGATAAATCAAATAACACATCGGAAATACTGTATTTTTAATAACGGATTTTATTAGAGGATGAGCAAAATTTTTAACTGTTATGCCCGTTTAAGGATCGGGCTTTTTATCCCGGACAAACACAGTCGATAATAAGATATTTTTATGAGCTTTAATGTCTTGTTCTTGTTATAGTTACGAAGGACCTTTTGGCGAGAGGCGCTGACTTCCAGGCCAAATCGGCAATTTGAATATTAAGAAATAACTCTTGACGGGTGCATACGCGATCGAATGTGTTTTGCCCGCCCACTTTGACTCTGCCATTTGCATTTCTTGGGTGTCATATCGTCTTAAAATGCAAAGAGAAAAATATCAAGACTTGAATGTTATTTATTAATGCTACTGAGGGATTTATTTTGTGGATCGAAGTTTGATGCGATCTTTTTAATGAAACAGTCTAAACAGTAAATGGGCTTGCTAGATTAATGGGCGCGCAGCATTATCAGAAAGAATAAACGCTACTTCATACTTTCAATTTTATTGGTATTGGTTTTCGTATAGCACTCCAGTTAAAATTATCGCCCAAATTATTAAAAGCTATCATTTGGAAATTAATAGGGTAATTAGTAATTCCAGCTATATATTGATAATATTGCTTAAATTGATGCAAAATATTATATCCCTTCCATGATATGAATTATGTTTGTCTCATCATTTGTTTGTTATCATACGTTTGTCTCAATATCATATTATTAGGAATGTTACCAAACAATGCTCGATATTATATTTTCTGGGTATTAGAGATTTAGTGATTTGTGTCTAAGAATAGAGCTTATAGATTTCATTAGAGGAGGTAAAAAAGTAGTTCTTGAATTTAGTGATTTGTATCTAAGAATGGAGCTTATAGATTTCATTAGAGGAGGTAAAAAAGTAGTTCTTGAATAAAAATTGGAAATTTTAGGATGTAAGATAATATTTAAATAAAATATAATATAATATTTAAAAGTTTGTTCATAAAGGAAGCAGCTGATGTAAGCTTAGCGAATTTTTTATATTTATCGCGTATAAGTATGTAATGATGATAAATTAAAGTTACAAGGAACAAATTTACGATTATCTTATCAATTTATTTTAAATGACAAGAACATGTAAAATTAGCATTATTTTAATAATTTATATATTACATTATTTTTAGGTTATAAAATATATTTGGATATTATTATCAATTTATAACTCTAAACGATAATTTCTCTTAAATGATATGTATTGTACATATTATTTTGTCTTATAATATTATTATACCATGTTTAAATACTAATCACATATTTCATACGTATCTAGGCATTCGAATTATTTTTCAAAGTAAATGCTTACAAGTAATTAAGATTTACAAATATCATTAAATTGTATTTCTTTATCATCTTTAACAATTTAAAATTATAAAAGCATGAAGCCAAGTATGAAACCAATCAATTTCGAATATTAAAACTAAAGAATATAGATTTTTGCAAAATCCTCGTGACCTACAGAAAAAGCAAAGAGGTGGAATAATTGTAGAGAATGAAGACAAGATGAAGAAATAAAGAAATTATTAAAATGACAAAGTATGTCGGCGCTCTATATCATCACGAAAATGCTCCGTATTTTTAAATTTAAAAAAAGTTTAGGAAGAGACTTCTCTGTCCTCGATTCCTTTCTTCAACGTTGACCCCTGTTTCCAAGATGTGCACGTATGGCAAGAAAAGCTGCAAGTTACATCAATGATTGCCTGCTGTTGCTATTGCTATTGCTGCTGTCGCTTTTGTCTTCAAACGTCATTATATCAAAAGAGCGACGACGATGAGACGAACTTATATTAAAGTAGAAGATTCTCTTCCCTCTATTTTCTTAGTATTTTCTCTTTCTGTTTTATTATAATTTATTTTTTTATATCTGCTTATATCATTAGATAATTTTCGCGAATCTCGTTTTAGTCACTTTTTCATTTTCTATTTTGTTTAGACATATGCGTTAGAAAACTTTAATTTTAATCGGTTAAATATTTCCGTAATTATTAATCAATTCTATATAAATAACTACTGATTTAAATAAAGGATTCAATCGACGTCAAGTTGCAAGTAAAATTGTTAAATTATGTAATTTAGTTATCAATAGAGTTTGTCTTTTTCCAGTACAATATATAAAATGCATATGTAATCTATGAAATATTGTATTTACAATATTTTGATATTGTGCTTAGGTGGAAAGATGATATTTATACTGAATATTTCATTATCGAACACTTACATGTAACATAAAAAAAAATTACAACTAAATATGTGACTAAATATACGGCTTAATATTTATAGGAATTGCTGTTATCGAAGAGATGAATCCGTACAACCTGCCATTAGAGTAAGTGAAATATATAGAGGATTAAATGTTTATGCAAACAAAACAATCACCAAGAGAAACATCACGATGTCAAAAGTTTGTGATATGGATCATAAAAAATGTATTAATGCTCCTAAAAACAGCTTTCGTGTAATTTATTTTGCTACGTGTAAGAAATTATCAATTCACTGTCTGGGATTAATTATTTTACTCATGTTCATTTGTCCTTCATTGTAATTATTATAATACATCTTTTTAAAGGACTTTTCTAAAAATAATAGAAAATATTAAAATAATTTAAACTTTTTTACAAAATTTATGAATAATATTTAATAATAAATAATAATAATAAATTTCAAAAAAGCAAAAAAGAAAATAACATACAAAATTTATTTTTATTTCTCTAATAAAATAAACTACCATTTTCTAACGTATACTCGGCATCTCTTACTTTTCTTATTTTATTATCAAATGTATTTTGTTGCTATTGCAGTAAACGTAGAAGAAACAATTTCATACCTATTATAACTATTGGGAAAAAATATGAGGTTTAATATCGTTTTTAATCAATATTAAAAGCCTAAAATATAACAATGAAAAATACCATAAGTTTATAAATATAAACATGTACTTTAAATAAGTAACTGTGTTCCGAGAAAACTTTTATAATTAGAAATATTTTCTTCTTACACAGTTATTAATATTAATACCTGTTAAGATAATAGAATTCACTACTTGCATAATCATTCATGATGTTCGAAATTCTGTTCGACATCGGAATTTGGTTTATGAACAACATTATTAACACACAGTGTCAAAAAATAGTCGAATTATCTAAAAAATTACTATGAATTGAGTTATATATTAAATATTGGTATGTAAAAAGGATCTTTTATGTGAGTCTTCAAACTGATAAGGAGACAATCATCAATATAAAAAATTCAACTGTATCATTCAAAAATCAATACCCGAAAATAGTATTAATAATCAAGTTTTTACTGAAATTTTAATTGAATTTTTCTTTGTCTGTATTTGTGTGTACATGCAATGTACTGTTGTGCATCAATAAGCAATACACTATATATAAGTGTGCAAACCTATAAACACCGTCTAAACGGGTAAAACTATAAACAAGTACACTACATAATAAATTTATTTTAATGGTAGAATAATACATTTATCTAATATATTTAATATAATTTTAATATAAATATTCAATATATTTTAAATATTCTAATATATTTATAAATACCTTGAAATGGATTCACGTAAAATAAGAAGTAATAAAAGAAGACGGGTTATCAAATGAGTAAACGAGTAAACGAGTAGTAAACGAGTACTTGTAAATATATTCGTAACAGCAGCTTACATATGGCGCTTATAAAACTGTAGCGTGCTGTGGGACTTGATCCGTGATTCAGCTGTCGTTTAAATTCTCTATCGCCATATTAAGTAATGGAAAATTGCAACGTGAATAATCTCTTTCAAGGTCTTTTTCAACTTCCCTTTTTTGTAAAAGAACTATTTTATAAAGTATTACATTTATGTGTAATACTTTCGATGTTAATCGAGATATGGCATATAACGAACGCCCTAATTAAAAAAATATGTTTCTATTAATTATTAAGTTCGATTTGTTCGACTGTGAATGAATATCAAATCAGAATCAAAGGTAAAAAAAGGAAATCATTCGTATTTTTAACCATTTTATGTGACTTATTGAGATAATTTAACTGCTAGGCATTTTCAACTGCTTAGAAAATAACGATTTTTATATACTGATAACAATATAAGGACAATTAAATATTACATTTATTTCATAAAATATAGTCTTGAGCGATAATACGATAATACATTTCTAATTTTTATAAGTCAGATGTAAGGGTTAAATCCAGTAGTAAATTAGTAAACAAATATGTAAATGAATACCTTCGTTAGCTACAGATTTTTTAAAAATAACAAATGGGAAAATTATAGAATAATTATTATGCAAAATTTTAAAAAACTTAGTGGAATTGTAAATTAAAAAAAGGCTCATATTTCGAAGTAGGCATGTAATTGTTAGATGAATAATTTGTTGTTAATACGATTGGAAAATAGACACTAAAAAGATCATACAGATTATGTTGAACGTGATGTTTTAAATGATTTCAGCAATGCTGGCACACATAGTATACATCAAGGTTTCAATACTTTTGCCTGCAATGCTTACTTTTCTCTTTCATTATTTATTTATATACAACTATATTAACTCCAGTATATTTTCATAAACCATTTCTTCGATTTCTTCGTTATGATGATCGTTCATAAACGGAGTGTGATTTTAATGAAGTATAATTTAAGAAATGAAATTGCGCTTCACATACTTTTATTACAACTACGTGAGGACATTATAAATTACACAAAGAGCGATTTTTTTTACAGATTCTTCTTGTTCTACTATTGTTCTTTTTATCTTCTCATGATTAATTTTTACGCTCTGGCCGAAAAGTTGGCTAATTGCACGAACTGCTAAAGGCACGACTAATTATATTATTAATTATCAATTGATCAATATCAATATAAATATATAAAAATATAATAAATATTTGAAAACTTTTATCGTCTTAAAATAATTTACGTAATGGTAGCAAATAATATAGTATTATACACAATATAAATTATGAAACGCTTTGCATATTTCAAAATTTTCCCATTTTAAAATACAAAGCGCGTAGGCTGTACATGAATATAAATATGTAGAGTATATGACGTAAAAGTTCGATAAATGACAAGCATTGAAAAAAAGAATCCGTATTGACAATGTACAATATAACTCTAATTTATATATATCGTCCAAATTATATATCGTTATCTTATATATATAATCTTATATATCGTCTAAATAATGTAAAATTTATTCTATAGTTTTAATATGTCTTAAGGTAAAAGGACCAAATTTATGAGAAAATATTCCAAGAGTTCAGAAAAGAAGTGGATATTAAAAGCAATTAGAAAACGTGAGTACAATATTTGAGCATACACATCCTCGACGATCTCGAAAACAAAGTGAAAGTACCTATTTAAGTCACCGCCTGGCGATGACCCTTTGTTTTGCTATCATAACACTGTACAATGTATCCATTCATCAGTTACAGCATATTAAGTACAATAAAATTATATATATATATTATACATCATATATCATTATTATATATCATATACCATATATCATATTAATTTTACTGTTTTAAATTTAATATTATTGCAAAAAGATCTAAAAAAAATCACAATTTTAATTTAGTTTCTAATTTTATATGGTTAATGTAGACAATTATCTTATGTCTGTTGAGACAATTTAATTAAAACCTTAAAACTAAGAAGTAATAAATAAAAGCAATAGAAAATTTTAATAAAGGATTCACAATGAATGTAATTAAATATACTTAAATGATTCATAATGAATATACTTGAAAAAATAGCTAACTTTTTAAATAAATTGGGCTATTTAATTATCCCTTTAACATTGAGACTAACAGTATGTATATGATAAAAAACAAAATCAACACATAGAAATAATAATACGTTCTCTTAGTAACATCAGTAATTACATAACGATCCTGTTGTCGACAAAGATACGCAAATGTTGGCAATTTGCTTGTCGCTGAAACTATGCGAAGATCGGGAATTTCTGTTCTTCAGCATTGAGACCCGATACGGTAAATACTCCTTAATAGCTGATCATTAAGTATACAGCTTACTTTCAAATACGTATTTATTAGATATCAAACTCACGACAACATTTAAATACACATTATAATCTCAGTTAAAGTAATTCGACATAACAACATATTACGGATACCGTGAATAATGTACAAGCAAACTTTTAAAAAGTGTATTTATGTATTGCTATGTTATGGATGCATTATTATTTCTATTAAATTAAGTATTATACATCACAGCATATTTATAGTTAATTACATAAAATAAGAATTAATCTTATACTTTACAACATCTGTTCGGGATTTTTTCCGTGTGTGTTTTCTTTACAAGATGTAATCAGGAGATACAGATAGTGAAACGAGAGGTGATATAATTGGATGCAATGAACTGAGCACATCTTGTTGTTAGTGACTAAAAATAAGGTTTATTAAATAATAAATATAAAAATAGATGCGGGATAATTGCAGAATATTGAGTGTGCTTGATTGTGCTAATATAAATGCTGCACCATAAACTGATGTATATATTAGAAAATATGAATGAAAAGGTTGTGGCTGTCTCGCTACTCAGTTATAAGTTGAGTAAGATGTTGATTGAGACTTATAGTAAGTAATAAAGGTGTAATTCTGGATGAGCTCCGTCTAGTTATAATGTCCGCTTATTTATGTGGCGGTCGTCAATTAATACGAATTGCTTAAAATCACCTAGGTTCTTTAGTTAGTAGCCTCTTTACCTCATTTGAACAGGATCTAATTTTAAGGTGTTTTCGTTTGATCGGAATAATCACGTACTGTTATAATATCACTAATATCAAGATAACACAGATTTTAATCGACTATAAGTACTTGAAAATAACTTATGATAATAACAGGGAACAACTCAATTAAATATTACCGGTCTGATCTCTTTATTCGAATTAGTTGTCTGAATGCCTTTGTAACTGCCTTTTATATTTGCACTAATCCTTTTTCCGGAGACAATGTTTTTGGTGTGAATATTACTGCTATTGGAGGGGGAGTGTGGGTTTGAGCTTTTGATATTCAAATTTTTATTAGAATAACGTGAATATTCTAAAAAACAGAAGAATAGGTAAACAAGCTTCATGTAATGTAATTTTAATAATACATTTATTAAGCGAGCTGCGTGATTAGATAGAAAAGGTCGCGATTCATGAGAGATGGCATCATCGTGAGAGATTTGTTGATGGAATCTCGAACAACATCCCATCCACGCTTTTCCTTTCTACTAAAAATTAGTCATTCGTAGTGTGATCGGAGTACGTTTCAAGTAGGATAAAATATCAGAATTCTTTCAAATGTACAAATTGTATGGTGATAATAGTGAAGGGAGTCGAGAATTTCTATTTTTTTAATAAACTTTTTCAGGAGTCTTCTCTGATACTCTGCTCCCTATGGATTATATGCAGTCACAGAGAATTTCTATTTTTTTAATAAACTTTTTCAGGAGTCTTCTCTGATACTCTGCTCCCTATGGATTATATGCAGTCACAGAGCTCCTTCCGTACAACGTAAGGGAGATCAACGAGTTATGGATATCATGCGAATCGGAAAATTTAGAAAACGCTCAAACGAAAAAGAGGAAGTTGAATTGCGAGTACGCAATAAACTCCGAATTTATAACATTAAGCCGAGAATATTGGGCAAGGAAGAAGATATCAAGCGGATTTAGTGGGGACTTGGTGGGAAATTTTTTTTTACAATGATATACAAATCAGTATGATGAATTCATCTTATGAATTCCAACATTATAACACTATAAAAATATCATTTATTATTTTTCTATTGTATTCTAAATGCAGTAATATCATATAATATTTATTGTTACCAATTATTATTAAATGAATTTATAATAAATGGATAATAAATTTATGTATAATTTACAATAAACTATTACTTTCATATTATAATACATTTATGAAATTAAACCACTTTTACAGAATTTAGAAGACTAAACATAAGCTCTTTTATAGAAAATTGAAATGTAGATAGTGCCTGTGTCATTGGATTTATATATATTAAATCTTACAATATCGACATCGGATTTTTATTTTACGAAAATATTATACAAATTTCATAATCCTTATTATATTGGGTCAATAATGCATATGCACACACGCATGCCTATATAGGTTTTCCACTTTAGTAGAATCTTTTCAAAAGAATGATCATCGGAAACTGATAACGGAGAATAAAAAACCTAAAACATCTCAAAAATCTTTAATACGACTCGCGTATAGTTTTCCTTTCTCTAATATATACTTAATTGCTGCACACGAACACGCATACACACCTTCAATGTGGTCTAAAATACAGACTTGGTCGTGTCTAATACCGCCCTCTATACTGGGAGTCAGTAAAAAAAATCTTTTATGTTGCGCGTGTCAGTCATTGAACCTAACAACGATTGTTTCACAGTATTAAACTGCACAAGGAAGCAGCTTGGAAGAGGACTAGAAGAGGGTGAATGAGAAAGCAAAGACCTGGGTCTAAGGGTCAATGGATCCGGGGCACATATGTGCATAGTAGAAGACTGCGAGCCGACACAATTAACGTGAATCAGAGCTTTATTTTTAATGTTTCGGAAAGTAGTTTACACCACTCATCGATATCAACGCTTGGATTTATTAAATGTTAGCGGAAGTTATTCTTCTTTATTTTATTTAATCAGTTGTTATAGTTATATAGTATTTAGCAAATGAATGTTACGTACAATCTATAAATTACATATCATTATCACTATTTATAATTGAGATAATTTTAAAATCATTTGTATTCTATTGATAATTGAATTGAATATTTTTTTATATGGGAATTCATAAATTTAATAAGTAAAAACTAAAAAAATGTGACCATTAATTTGTTTACATTTGATTTAACTTATTTCTTTAAATTTTCTTTAAAATTGAAAAAAATTTTAAATTATCTTTAAAAATTATTGAAAAATAGAGAAATAATAATAATTTAACGAATTATTTTGTTGAGTATGCTTCTATGTATAAAAAAAATCGATATAAAATTATCGATCAATATGAGTAATTTTTTAAAATCACTAACAGTATTTGTTTTCATATCCATTATATTGCTGAATATTTTGCAATAGCTCAGTGTTAGGTACGTTGGATACTAATTCTTTGTGGTCGAAATAAGGAAGAAACAAAACGCCAATCCTTATCGTTTAGCGTTCGTTTGAAATTAGAGTGAAAAGAGAAGACGCTGGAAAAAAGAATTGGGTGCAGATGTCGTCGAAAGTCTCCTCTTTTCCTCTTATTCTCCTCCTACTGGAAGTATTTTTGACTCTTTCACTCTTTTCCGTGATTTTTTGACGAATCGCTGGAATCGCGTGTGGGATATCGATCGATAGAATCAGGGAGCGTGCGTGTATTTAGTTGGCCATTATAAACTCGATATTATTAATCAGCGATAAATTCATTCCTACGCTTCACCAGGCTCAGCCATAAATTCGTGAAAACAGAGAAGAGATGACAACGGAAAAATTATAAAACAGTCGGTAAAAGGAAAAAATGAATACAAAATACTAAGTTATCCAACAATCAATTGAACTCGAGAGTTGCGCAAAAAGTAAAGAAAAAAGAAGTAAAGCGAGGAAAACCGCAGCCAAATTTCTTTGAATTTTTCGAGCAAGTTTGGATCTCTTCGAAATTCAAAGGATATATAAATGTAATCTGCTGCAAAGATCATGCAAAAAGCGGAAATAAAGGAAAAGAAAAATGACAAAAATAAATAGCTAGTTCGATAAATTGATAGAGAATCAGAAAGATTAAGTAAACGAACCAGAAGAGAGTCAGATGACAGGAGGAAGGAAAAAGGTGGACGAGATGAGGAAGCACTAAAGAATCTTCTCTTTCTATTAACTGATATTTTCACTGCAGATTATATTATATTATAAGGAGAAAAAAGAGGAAAGAAATGAAATATACCGTGCTATATGAAAATTAAATAGAGGCGAGGGGGTATTGGAAACGAGAAGATAAAGAGTCCGCGAAAGATGGAAAAAAATTAATTTTAAAGAAAAAAAATGAAAAAAATGAGTTTCAGACATATACACACATAAGATACACACAATAGATTTCATAAATTTGCGGTAAAAATGTATCATTTTATGCAACTGCTTTCTATTCGTTTTATTTTTTTATACTTAAAAAACTTATTCTAATGCTTCATATTATCTACGATCAATTATTCATTCCATTAATAAATCATTAGAACAAATAATTTTTTGAAACGAAAGAACATTATTTTTCTTCTCTATTTTGTTTGTTTCATTAAAATATTTAAACTAAATTATCTATATAATTTGTTGTTATTTATATTTCATCTCTACACAATTATTATAATTACATATATTTAATCTTTGCTTAATAATAAAAGTTTTCTTTTTATTTTTTTGAATAAGATATACATATATAATAATATATGTACATACATAATATATACATAAATATACATACATAATAAAATATACTCATATACAAGACATTCAATGCATATCTTTTTATAATTATATTATATATTTATAATAATTTTTAATAAATTATCAATTTTTCTTATAAAATTAATTGTACATAAACATTAATATGTTGATGAATAATAATGAAAGACATAATAATTAAATATTAATATAAGTTATTTATTATTTTGAAAAATTATATATAAAGATTTGGTTAAACGTGATATTAAATGTTTTTGTGGTTTGCAAATTGAGAGCATTGTTTAGAAATTAATATTTACAAAGAAATGTAAGAGAAAGTTTGTTTCATTAAAATATTTAAACTAAATTATCTATATAATTTGTTGTTATTTATATTATTAATCTTATATATTTCTAAAATGCTCTATTTGAAATAACTTAAGAAATTTGCATGCATAGAATACTTTTAATAATTTATTTGAAATACTAAATGCATTTAAAAATACCTAAATTGAAAAATGCCTTGCTTTCTTTAAAGAGAAAGTCAGCATGTTAGTACGATTTTCAAGATATGAATGTGCATACTTTCTTTAAAATTACAAATTGATAATTATATTCTTTTAAATGATATTTATTGGTTATTATTATTCAATAATTATTACTATTCAATAATTAATATAACAAATTGTATTTTCAATTAATTAAGGTGACATCTTATAGGTTGATAAACAATCAAATACATCGCAATATTGTATAATGAAAGTAAAAGTCAATTTGTTATATATGTAATAATAAATATATCACTCACAATAATAAGAACTTCAAAAAAATACTTTAATACTCTTTGTTGTATCTATTAATTTTTATTTCAATCAAATTAAATTAACTACAATTATAAATATTTCAAAATACACAAAGCATTACACATATTTAAGAAAACTGGCTTAAATTAATATGAATGTAGAAACTATTAAAATCAATAGTGTAATGGGCAACACTAATAATTCTGTCTCTTGGAAATAAGGAGTAAGTTAAAAAATACTAGACCAATGTCGAATGTGTTGTTTAGTGGTAGAATTAAGTTACAGATGTAAAAAAAGTAATAAATATAATATTGCCTATTTTAAGAATTCCAAATAAGAATACAGTCGTTATTGAGACATAAGTTTTCTGTGTAATAGAATCGAAATTGCGACTTGAAATTGCTATACTTTTAATAAAAAATTAGAAAGCGCAGTAGATATGGAAATGATGAACCATAAGATATAATTTTATGTAATGATAGTTTAAAGAGTGTATATTTAATGAGAGTAAAGTAGAGATCTAAGGATTCATTCCTTACGGGTTAGAGGCTCTTCATAAAAATGTGTGTATAAGTGCTAGTAATGCAATAATACATCTTCATAATGATATTTTCAGATGCTCAATTACCTTCTATTTTACTCATTTTATTTCATTTTTTATTCTCATTCTATTTCACTTTAATACTTTCTTATCGTCTACAACAATTATCGATACTTTATTGTTTTTAATATTTCTGTCGCGATTCTTCTTTTGTCTTCTATGGTCTTACAATCCAGTAATTTGTCTGGGTAATCATAAATCTTCACAAAAGGGTTAACTAACAAAAGCCGATGGATTCGCTTTCCTTTGTATCTTGAATCTAGAATCTGTTTACGTGTAGTAAACTTCCGATCGATTCGTTTCGTTAGTATCTTGAATCTATAATCCGTTTACGTGTAATCAGCTTCCGTGCAGACGTTCGTCACTGCCGTCGCTGTAGTTTAAGTCCTTTGTGAGCTCGTGTACAAGAGCAAAACCTTCGCCATTCGTTGAATGGATTGACGTTCCTTCCTTTATCAGTATTTGCGAGGTAGTCATGTATACGACACTGCGTAAATATATCCGTCCAACTCGGTGCAATAATCGAAGTAATTCCTCAAACTAGTTGAGCATTTATCGATGGCTTGCTTATTCCTATCGACAACTCACTTCTTTGTTCTCTATGTAATACCAAGAAAATTTTTTCCATTCATGCTTTTTCCTTTTTTTCGCTGTCATCTCTAATGAAACACAAGCAGTATTTCATACAAGACGCCTTTTGCGCTCGTTAAAGAAACTTGCACCGTATCTGTAAATTATCCTTAAATTCAAGTTATTACTCACTATTACATTAAATTCTACTGAAGTCCTTTCCAAGTGGAACCCTCAAGGAATTGTTATACGATGAAAATAAAGCTTTATTTTAAATAGATTTTTTTATGTTTTATGAATTAAACTATTCTTATCTTCTATAATATATTTTATTTATTTAAGTTTTATCTAATCTAATTTAAGATTTTTTATCTATCTAAGAAAGTTATAATTGCTTCAACTACTAAAATAATTAATTACATTGTTATTGTAATGATAGAATATTTTTATAACTACAACAATAAGATATCTTAAACCATTTTCTCACTTTATTGAGAAGTTAAAAAACTAAAATTAAAAATGGTAGATCGTCTAAAGGTAGATAAATAATCTTAAATATACTTAAGATATTTCTGTAATAATACGATTAGAAAGATTTATAGTAAGCACTTGACTCTTTTAATATGGATATTAATTTTATAAAAAACAATAATACGCAAAAACTTTTTACTCTTATATTTATACAAATATTGTAATTTTTAAATTTACTATAATGTACTTGACAAAATGTTAATTTCTGCCCAACTTCTTTTATTATAATCTTAATGAGATTACTCAAGTGGTAATATAGGATTCTAATAACATTCTAAAGTTATATATTAATAAAAATAGCTACACTCGTTTTGGGAACGCGCAATATTTACTTTATACTTTTAGTGAAAAAAATATTATTACTATTGTTAACATATTTTACTTGTTAAAAATCTTGATCAAGGTTTATCATCAGATTAAAGTTTTCTAAATAAGAGGGCAATTATTATTTGTTTAAAAAATGCATACACTTAAAACTTGTGTTTTCAAACGTTTCTTTTCTATTTAAAATTCAAAATTGTGACAGCACAGATTATACTTAGGGCAAGCAACCTTGAAAATCGTCAGTTGCAGAAATGCGCTCTTGCGGCGTTGTGTGCTCAAGCTGAGAAAAGGAATGGCGTCCATGGTGTATATGTGAGAGGGGGGGCAGAGAAAGAATCAGTGTTTCACAACTGAGACTATAGCTAAAAAGGCAGGCTTGTTCGTCGAGCACTAGCCTGACACTTAACCAAGGCCTTGCTTAAATGTTAAAGGACGTTTGATCGAACGCAAGCAGTTTTCTCTCTCTCTCTCTCTCTCTCTCTCTTTATCGCTCTACTTGATATGCGAAAAAGTGTACAAAAAAATTTAATGCAATTTCACCTCAAAAGATAAACAATGGTATTAAAACAATAGTGAGCGTGTGGCTGTTCATATGAAGGAGACGGAAACAAGCACAGTGCCCTTTAGGAAATACAACTGAGTTTCGTCTAAAAGTCTTAACAGCTGAACATGGTATCAAATTCCGCCTTCTTTTTTCTCTTTCTCTATTTTGTCATATGGTGCGGTACTAGGTCTACTCTTATGAGTCACAGATAATGTAAGAAAACTGTTCCCGAGCTGATTATATTTTGAGCCAATAAAATTCATTATTGGTACAAAATCTCTACAATTACAAGCTCAATCCAACAATTTTATTAATATAAAATAATATTTTAATCTAATCTCAAACTAATAAAATTAATTAATTTAATTTTGCGCTTATTGTAAGTCTCATGGATATATCTAAAAATAAACGTTTTAGAGATTGTTTTATCGTATTAAGCTTTGGTTATTTATCGAAATAACGGAGTTAATATTTGGCAATTCAATAATACATATACAAAGTTATGACATTGTTTAACAGTATGAAATAAAAAATTATCTTGAAAAAATTTATGGCGATAGTATTTTTATATTTTCATGGAAAGGAATGAAGAAATATTTCCTCGCTTAAAATTAAAATTACTCATTATTTGACTCCTGACGTGTCCTTTCCCCTCACTTCTTTATTTACAGTAATCAACTTTACTAAGAAGATTCGTACTTGAAAATAAATTTTGTTATTTGCTTGATGAGAATGAAGAGAATAGTTTTGTTTACTTGGCTCAAAAACTTTAAAAGAATATTTTACAAAATGGGATTAAAAGTTATTAAGCATTAATATCAGTTTAATATCAGGAATAATATCAAAGTTATTAAGAATTAATAGCATTGAGATTTCAAACAATTTCTTTTAGTTGAGCGACAGAGATCCTTTTTTACGTCGCTACATAAATAATATTGTTCTTCAATTTCGGCGGGATTGCAATAAAAATTAATCGGCTTCTTTGCACTTCACACAGTATTTTTGTGTATTTATGTGTATTCCGTTTCCACCAAATAATCAAACTCAAATACAGTAAAAGACGCTTTGTAATAATATTCTAGAAAGCACTTATCAATGCCGCGTATTTACATAACGATATAAATGCACAAAAACTAATCAGAGGGGTGCGAGTCGGCGTAGTACCAGTCGGCTAGTGGCTCGCTTCGAGTACGCGGCTTCGGTCTGCACTAGAGACGTGACTTATTGACACCTCGTGACCTCAGGGAGCAGGAACAGAGGACTGATAAATCGATGAGGACCACTGAGACTCACCACTTATTCGCCTCATGGTTGAGGGCTTCTCGTCGGCGCAGCCCACGAGTTAGAACAATGCCAGTAATGTCGGAAATAGGATTCGGAGAGCTCAGCGACACTGGCTTGAATTCCTGATGCGAGTGCGCGTGAACATCACCGGTGTATAACTGACGCCATGAAATCACAGCCGCGAGTCCCTCTCGTCATATCTTTTAGGTCGATCGATCCTTCGCTGGCTTCTCTCAATTCTTTCATCCGTGTTCCTCAGCGGTGACGACGGCGACGACGACGGTAGCGGCAGCAGCAAAGGGCTTCCGCCAGTCCTGACATTGCCCCGCGACTTTCGCGGCGCGCTTGCTGATAAACGAGAAAACGCACACTTAAATAAAACACACACAAGTACACACACAGATCGCGAGCCGTAAATCCGATGTCTTGCCAACGCAGACGCCGAGCGCGATCTCTGCCGGTCCGTGTTGAGTCGACCGAGTTGCAACCTCGGAACGGATGAAGCGCGGCGATGGAAGCGCTACCTCGTGTTTGCTGCAAGAAGCATCATGACTTAGATGGGCCTTGTCCAGAGGTCGTGTCTGTTGTCCATGCCACTAGAGTTGCACTACCCGCTAGTTCTTAATATTTACTCGTGTCCTCTAATGACCGGCCGTGGAGTCGAAAGAGATGATGGGAGTGAGAGATCGAAGCACGAGCTCAATGTGACCGTATTCCGATATTTTCAAATCACTGTTGGATCTTATTTATGATTATTGGTGTACCACATTGGGCCATTTTCGTAAAAATGCAATGTAGTCTGACATTCACAAGAAATTTATTCCAGCGCGGTCAGACCTTCTCGAATTGATGTTTCTTTATTTTTTCAAAATTATTTTCTATTGTTCATCATTATTTTTAATTAATTCAATTGAATTAGATAAGCGTAACGGACGACATTTAACTTGATTATAAAAATGATAATTAATTAACCCAATTCATACAAAGTATTAAATAATCCTATAAAATTAAAGATCGTTTTTAGTCTCTAATTTCATGAATAAAGAATTAATAAACTCTTGCATCCGAAAACTTATGTTTCAACAGTCTTTACAGTCGGTCGTTCTTTTCCCTCCTAATGAATATACAATTTTAGTCGGAATTTTACTGTTAGAATTGTTATCTAATTAATATTCTGTAAAATTTAATGAAACTTGAGCGCTATTAACAGGACTAATAATTTGCATTTAAGACAATAATTTATAACTGCTGCATTACTAAAATTAAAAGGTATGCATGCCAATCTACTATCAAATGATTTATGATCACTTAAAAAGTGTTTTGTATTGTGTATTGTATTTTTCTAATTATTATTACAATCGCTCTTTATTAAAAGTCTTAATTATGTAATATAAAAATACATGTAATTGTTACAAAAACATTTATTTTGAAAAATTTGGAAAAATTATTAAATTACTTCATCTTTCAAATATATGGCTTATCTACAAGGAAAAAATGATATTGATCTTCTGTTAATAATATATGATGTAATAATTTAATGTACAAGATACACCAATAGAAAAGGATTTTGAAAGTGCACACGAACAAAATAAATAGTTGATAAATAACGATAATTTTTATCGCTATTAATTATTAACAGTGATTTTGAAATACCTTCAAAACTTAACTTTCACTTTTGAACTATTAGTGTAGTTACGTTTTAAAATTAAATAGTAATATGGAAGATAAATTTCGAACTTAAAATGTACAAGGGCAAAGAACCAGGGATCTTCAAAAAGTTTTTATCATGGATTAAATTATTCGAAGAATAAACAATTACATGAATTCGATTTCAGATCATATACTTTCAATAACTATTTAAATGATTCACATTCGATAACAAATAAAGTCGATCATAATTAATTGCAAGCATCAATCGCTATTTGAATTTGTATTGTATCGTGCGTTCTTAAAAGTAATAAATCATTTTCCTTTTCAGCACTTAATACGGGCACATTTCCTTAAGGTTAAGTACCACGAAACATTAAAGAGCATAGGTAACGAATCTTGCCAATCAAATTTATTGTTACCGCTGTCAATGCTCGCGAATTTTATGTCCACCTCATAGATATTATCCTTGTTCTCCCTGTTTCTGAGGTTACCTCAACCAGTAGATCAGTAGCTATTGTTGCCAGATTTACCACTAAAACACTCATATATGAGCCGATGCACATATCCAGCTTATGAACGAATTAGCGACGCTTTGACTGGAGAACATTGGGTTGTTTTTAATTTTGACCGGAAATGAAGCGTATTGTATTCATGGATTGAATTGTACTCGACTATTTCTGCTTTCTTATTATGTTCAGTGCTGAGCCCTTAGAAAAGTGACACCAAGATTTTATTTCTGAAATTTCTATTTTATTGTTCTTGTTATAAGAGACGAAGCAACTTTTAAGTGTGGACCAGTCACATGTAAAACCTTGACAATTTCTTAGAAAACGAGATAACTGAAATACGATACAGCGCGGAATAACCAAAATCTAATAAAAAAAATTAACAGTGGGAGAATTTGTCTTAACAAATTATTATTCTCAAAATTTGATAATTAAAAAATTATAATACTATATAAGCCACATAAATTAAACACGACTTTACAACTTGAAGACTATATAACTAAGTTCATTGTACAATTAAAGAATCAATTAAATGTATTATAAAGTAGGTTGACTATTTAAAATATATTAAATGTATTGAATATATAATATAATACAATATATTGAATTAAATTGTGAGAATAAATACGTTCAATACTCAGATACTTCAAATTTAGGCGTACTTTACCCTTTACTAAAAATGTATTAACGAATTTTAATATATAGAAAAATTAATTTTTTACATGTTAAAAAAATTTAATATTGGTCATTATTATAATTAGTGTCAAAAAATGTCATTAGAATATATAGAAATTTTAAAATAAAATTTGTAAAATCAGCCCTATTCCCTAAGAAAGGTAAATATATTTTTGTCAACTGTTATAAAAATTTAATCATATACTTAAATATCTCTATACTCATTAAATGTAGTTCTGATTTTAAATAAAAAAATATTAATTCATTAACAAGAATACTATTATATGAAATTAATAATTCATTCGTATTAACAAAGTTAATACAAAAATATTTATTATTATAACGACAATATATTTCAAATTTAGTTTAGTTATCTGGATTTTAAATATTAACATTTTATTTGATGTACCTTTGAGTGTTCCAATAAATATCATAATGAGATATGCATTTGAATATAATTTGCCTGCGTCAGTAACTCCATCGTAAACTTTTTTCCATGTACCGATTGAAACTTTCTACTTTAATCTTGCTTTAATTTTAAACAAAAAAATAAAGCACAGCGAAGAATTGTGTATATTTATGTTTAAATAAATTTATTATATATTTAAACATACCTGTATATTCCTTTCATTGCAGCATATATAATTGTTATAGGCAAGAATTTGGTAACTTTATGTTCAATGTCAAATGGCGTATGAAATATGAAATACCTGCAAATTAAAATTTAATTATCATTTTGATCAAAATGTAAAGTGTATTTATTTTGTTTAAAGTAATAAGCCAATCATACCACGGTAGCAACGACCACTTGTGATGTATTTTTCATAGGTGCTAAAATGGGTTTCCTTACTTAGCCATTGTACATGCCACCAGCAAAAACTACCAACATTGTCGATAGTCAACATGACAAAGGGTGTTTTCTTGAAAATTCATGTGCCCCTATAATTATTGTTAACTGTAGAAATTTATCAATAATTTCCTAAAGGTACAATAAGTTTCATAGTTTCGAATGTTGATAAACTTCTTTAAACTTTATAATCAATGATTCAAAGTTTCTCTTCCATTGATTTATAACATTTATAAATATTTATATATTTAATTGTATGAGCAGTTAAATGTCAGATATGACGTTCAATATAAAAATTATCTATATGCATAAAGAAATATATTAAATACATTTAAATATTTTTTTTATTTAACTTCAATTTTTATTTCATTATATACGGTTAACCTTGTAGAAAGGTTCAATTTTGTTTTCAATCAAGTTTTTGTTTCATAATATATAGTGATAATTTTTACTGTAATGATGTAAGTTTTGATTTTTTATAAAAGTGTGATATTTCACAAAGGTTTGCTGAAACCCATTTGAGGGCTATACACACATATGCAATGACACATATGCAGTCTCATGTAATGTTTAAATTGTGTAAATAGTGATTAAATTTCTATATCAATATTCATTCAATTTTAACAAAAAAAAGTATAAAGAGTATAATTTTTCTTTAAAAAATATAAAAATATAAAAAGAATTGTAATATAATCTAAATTAATTTGAAAAAGGAAATTCATTGTTTTACATTTTTTATATTGTTATTAAACATTATATTGTTATATAAAAATTATATTGTTTTTTGATGTTTTAAATATATAACTAAATCATACTGAAGTATATAGTGTTTAGAAAATTTTTTTTTATTTGCCAATATTCGAATATTTATTTCAAATAATGAAAGAGTTAGGCCAAATGTTACATGCTAGCTAAAATAACACGGAAATATTGGTGACATCTTTGATTTTCTTTGATTGATTTGGAAAGTATTTCTGTCCATTGACAAGGAAAGCACATATAATCGAACCTAATGTTTGTAAACTATATTATTTACTTTATGATATTTATGTTTTAGTCAGTCCCAAATTAAGAAAAATGCGTATTTTTGCAATGCAGGAAAATCTTAATATGTTCATTTTCATCAGTTGATGGCAGAAATAGATTGAATAATAGAAACTTGGGTAAAGAAAACGCTAAGAATTATGTATCGATTGCGGCAGTTATTTGTATAAACTTGTTAAAAGCTTTCATTTTATAATTCAAATTTTTTAATTATGTGATGAGGATTTTTATTAAATGTCGATAAATATTACTATACATTCAGTATAAAGTACCATCTACAAGTACTGAATTAGAAGTTAATCATAAAATTTATCTCGTATACTTCTTGTTTCACTATCAATAAGAAAATTTTTTTATTTTCGATTTTTTTCCGGTAAATTATGACTTATAAGGTGACTGTTCGGGACTGAGCCCGAGAAAACACTCTCCCAGATGGAGGGAGGGAGAGGCGGATAGTGGAGAAAGAGAGATAGCAGGGTAAAATGAAACAGAG
>JAPYYT010000380.1:0-53945 GCA_030522565.1 Ceratosolen corneri
AAAGGGAGACGCACAAGTAAGGAAATAGCGCGAGAAATTCATTCACGGAAGAAACTCGACGGGATTTAAAAAAAAAAAAAAAAAAAAAAAAAAAAAGAAAGGAAAAAATAACAAGAAAGAAAGAAAAGAGAAGGCGAGAAATGCCCCGGTTAGAGGTGAGTCTCAAGGAGGAGACAAGGAAGGATAAAAAGCAGGAAAGGTAGGGGGGGGAGACTTTGGCCGCGGGACAATATCTTATTCTCGCACCTCGATAGCTTAAGCGCCCGCGACCCCATCGCGATAAAAGGGAAATTTAACGAGGACTTGTGGCGAGCCCAAACTACCTGTACGTCCGCTCCCCTAGATTATCCCTTTAGGAATGGGACGGTGCGAGTGCACGCGCCTCTGCGATAATATCCGTGCATTTGTATTTGGCGGGGGGCTGGGGGTGGGGCTGGAGAGGCTGAGGCTGGGTGGGGGGTAGAGAGCGTTGGAGAAAGTTGTTTTCGAGTTTTACGCGATAGTCAGCGGCTGTCTTGGGAACCTCTCTCCCTCCTCACTTCAAACATCGTCTGCGAGATGGGATTTATGATTATTAATATTGCGAGGATTAGTTTAGCGATGCTCTGGCGTGGCCTCCAACTGGCATTTGAGGAGCAGATTGAAAAGAACGACATGTGCTTTGGCCTGTAAAAGTCAGGAATAGCGGAGCGTTTTATGTGGCGCAGTGCTGGCCAGCCTCGTGTAGCCAATTGAAGAATTTCGATTTGCTCCAATGTCCCGCAAGGACTTTATAGGCTCGTTTATTGGCCGCGATAGGAGCTCGGCGGACCTCGAGATAACGAGGGATTACAACACGGGGGCATTTAATGTGCAGCGGATGTGTGAAGAACGTAGGCGCTTTATCAAAGCATAATTTCCAAAATTTATCCGCAAAAATCTCCGGAATAGCCGGGAGAAAATAATGGAATGGGGGGGAAATTATTTTTATTTGGAGATGGCGTAAGCGCATGGGGAACTCAATGCGAATTCACGGGACTCGGCTAACCCCTTTTGGTAGGTTTGTCGAGGCTATACACATGATAAGCTTGCCCTCTACCTACATTTCACGCATCGGTGTGTGCACGCTTCTCCTCCGCCGGCGGAACTTTCAAACAGATAGCTCGCTCGTAGTACTGTGAAGGACGAAGGGTGGGTGGGTGGGAGGCATCGGACAAATAGATAGAGTACGACTTAATACCGCAGAGGAGGGGCGAGTGTCGGTTATTAGTCCAAGGCACGTCGCCAGAAAGGTGT
This sequence comes from Ceratosolen corneri, assembly GCA_030522565.1. Lineage (NCBI taxonomy): Eukaryota > Metazoa > Arthropoda > Insecta > Hymenoptera > Agaonidae > Ceratosolen > Ceratosolen corneri. Next base: position 1,276 of record JAPYYT010000380.1, read on the forward strand.
TTAATAGCCTTCCTCTCCCTCACAAGAGAACCAACCTACTTCACGCGTTTTACATACATTTGCATTGCAGCGGCAAAGTGGGAGAGTAACTCGGCCCCAGACACACCGTACCTCCGGGCCTCGCAGCTTCTTTATCTCGCGGCGACAGTCGGCGCACTGGGATCGAGTTTAATTGAGAGAAAAGATCCAATCAAGGGTGTTTGAGTAGGTGCGCGGATCACTTGAAGTGAGCCCAAGTACCGAGAGTGGCTGCTTTACAGGATAGGATTCCCCCGTCGAATCTGAGCCTCCGGCTGTAAAAAATCTATTCCAACTGTCAATGGAGCGGCGGTAAGCTCCTTTCGAATGCTCACTTTCGATTACTGGCCAATCTCATTCTTACTGATTTGATTTTCATTTATAATGCAGGTCGACGTACGTATATTGACGTTTCACGAGGGCGTGTTCGAGTTTTCAGCAAGAGCTGACACTTTGTTGATAAACATGATTTTCACGAGCACCGACAATTGTGTCTAAATAATCCCTGATAACTTGACGATCTAAACGATTTTCTAAGCGCTGACTGAGAAAAATACATCTATTACATCTAAAACTGTATTTAATCAATATAGGAACTTGAATCTCAATGCCCTACATTCTATTCCATATTCCCATCTATAAACATACATACACATACATCCTCATATATATATATATTAAACACGAACGATTTAGAATGTGTTTTAAAAAATTTAATTCGATATAATAATATTCAATTTAATGTAGACGTACTGTCGATTCTTCTGTCCCGAATTGTACTTTTTCAATCAAATATTTCTTATGGAACAATCTTTTCCCATATTCCAGAAACAACAAATACTTCTAATATAAAGTATGTCGAATGGAAAGAATGCAATTATTCGTAATCTGTAGGCTTTATTTCACATCAAAATATTTCACGGACTTATTTTATTTCTCGACTCGGTTTCGTAAATATTGATAATATTGTAATGCTGCGTTCAACGATTTTTAAAATTATTCAACTAGAAAAGTAAAAAGAAAAATTATCGGCAGCACATTCCAAGAGGATTTCGGAGAACAAATAATTAAAATTTAGAAAATAATAAGTTTGTATTAATCCAGGATTTTTTATATCTAAGTTTATTTATATCTTGGCTTATATATAAACTTGGCGAATTTTTCAGATATCGCAAGAATTGCCAAAGTTACAGACTTCCGGGTAGTAAAATAAGATGGTACTTATGGAGTTAAAATAGAATATCTACGGTGTATAAGATTTTTGTTCTTAGGGAGAAAGCTGATAAAAGTTTATGGCATTATAAACATATCGAAGTCAACACGGAAAGAAACTAAGAAATTTATTTCTCCGAACCTGGTGAGATTCCTGGAATATCAAATCCTTTAAATGTCATTCGAGTCAATCATAAAAGCTTACAGAGATATAAGTCTCTTATGATCTTAGTACGAGTTCATTTTTAGATTTTTCTATTTACATAAAATAGCAATAAACTCTATGGTTGCATGACTTTGAGCAACTGTCCCATTAGATACTTTTTATCAAATTTCCCGAAATTCAAGTACATAGAAATACTAATCGCACCTCATTCTAATGTAGATGTCAACTCGTTAAAGTTATAACAAGGAACAAAAATAATAATAGCCACTACATTACTGTGCACTTAGATGTTTTACTTAGTTTAACTTAGATCTCCATTCAAAGTCTTATCAATATATTTTAGAAAAGCTTATCTCCATCCAAATATATCACAGCCAAGTGTCCGCAGATACCTCGTACGAATAAATAATGACAAAGGCTTTTACTATAAGACAATAGACGTACGATGTCGGCACTAGACTACTCGACCTCGAGTCCCACCATTACATGACACTATACTACTAATAACCATTGCATCGCCCGAAATTCCAATCGCAGTCGGCCAAATCAAAACGTACAATTTTGAGTCACGAAACACGTGCACTCGGACTCATTTATTAATAGCTCCCAACAGTCAGCCGCTCGAGTATCCAAAGCGCCTCCTCCGATCATTTTCTCTGTACTCTACTGTTATGCACTTTGTTTCCGATAATGTACGACGAGAGGCCACACTGAATCGGAAAGTATAGTACAGAAACAACCATTTTTTTTCAATGCGCCGAACCACGATCCGGGCGATAATTTTCGCAGGAAATCGCAACCGTATAGCACCGACTGCGACTCGCACTCTTGCCAATCCCCGCAAGACACGTGACCTTTAACTTATTTTCGTGTGTACTTTAAGACTCGAAAGCGCAGATATTTTAGGGAAAGAGTGAGCAGTAGGACAGGAAAATTTGGCTCAACAAATTCAAATTTCCTACTACTCATCTCCTGCACCTTAAATAAAAACTATGCGTACCCTTACCTCAGCAATATATTTTTATTAATTATTATGTATTATCTATGCTTATCAATTCATTTTGTTTGGCTGTGTTTCATTGAATTTCTATTTCCGATTGTTTGTATCTGATCAGTTGCATTTATTATTTACGTATTTTCCTCTTGGATAATAACACTATCACCACTTCTATCTTTAATCCACAACAATTAAATGAGCCTTTCTTATATTTTCAATAAATCTTTGCTATTTTTCTGTCCACTCAAACTTATACCGACGACAAGTTCCAATTGCATCTTGGCTTTCAACTCTTAAAAGGAATCGCTGAACCACTTCGACGAACTTGGAATTGAAAAATACATTAAACTCAGAGTTTCAAAATGCGACGCTACGGTAACACGTACTCGCTTATTTTATACAAAAACATACAAATAATTACAACTAATCATCAAAAATTAATATTATTTTTCTCGCCAACCATAGAATTTAATAATATTTTTAATATGTATATGCATACCCATGAATATGAAATTCCACTAATGTATATATATATATATAAAGTACTTTGTGAATATGAAGAAATTTTTACAATAACGTTCCTACAATATACTATGATTTAGATTAAAATAGAATATAAATTTTGACTAGTTTCGAAAAATTTATTGAAAATAAGATAATAATCAAACGAACTTGAAGTGCAATTAACAGAAATCGTATATCATACAAACAAAGGCAGCCGTGTTATTTATGACAAGTCAACCTCTGATAAAACAAAACTCTCTTTAAAAAGAAGCATCAGACTATTCTAATTATTTTCATATCCAATAAAAATCTACAAATAAGACTATGTCGACATGATTCTCCAATAGGTTCGATCAACGATATATTACAACTCATTATTTATTTATTTCTGTTTTTTTTTTATCCACAGACTCTCACAGTATTATCTCAAAAACTATTTTACTTTATTGAAACACTTACAGTGATAACAAAAATTTGATGACTTGGAAAAATTCATAGTCAACCATATTTTTACAATGCATCGTTAAAATTGAAATGCCATTCCCATGTAGCATGTTACATAAAAAGAAAAAAGAAATATTCATTTAAGCAGAACGTACCAATTTATTGAGTGATGAAAGAAATAATCCTTAAATTATAATTTAAAGTAATTATTAATCATCAGCAATCAAACAATTCTTACTCAACAATATTTTGCAATCTCCAATTTCAGCAATTTGCAGTACTTGCATTAATCATTATATTATTTTATAATTTGAACGTTATATTTTATATATATAATCTCATAAATTTATTAAGTATCTTTTCCAATGATATGAAGATTATTTCAGTTAAATGTACGTACAATTGTTTAACTCTCTTATGATAACAATTTATAAATGTATAAATCTGTGCATTTTGCTCTTTCAAATTGAACGAGTAAAAATTTCAGACAATTACCGCTTGCCTTAATCGTATATTTCATTATAATTCCAAAGCTCTTTCGTACATATTTAATGAACTATCATAAATAATTTTTTACAGTCAAGCACATTTATGAAAGAAAAATGTTAAATATTAATGGGAGCATTTGCGCGTATAATTTAAAGAATAGTAAAGTAATATACGTAAGTTATAATAAATAATATTTATATACGTAAATAATATGAGAAGTGATATGAAATTTTGAAATATACGTACTAATCATTCTCGTCGAGAATTTATTCCACATTTATAAACTAAAAATGAGTATTTGAAAAAATTGGGTGTATTAAAATTTTGTTTATTCCACTAAATTAAAAAAATAATCTTCCATAAGTTGATAATCAATAACTTAAAAACTCTAGCTCATATATATATATATAGATAAGCGAATTTAATTATCAAAGTATTATGTATAATGTTCAAAATGCAAAAGCAGCTGTTTATTATTAATACTCGATATTCTGTTGCTTGTTTTTCTCTATTAATTATGAAAAATTCCAACATTATTTTATTTATAATTGTTTGTTATGTGGTTGAGAATTCATTACGTGAATATTATTTCACTTCCAAAGACCAACAACACATTCGATAATTATTAAGTCGTAAATGCTCGTCAAATACGTCAAAAGCTTTTCTCTGTACTTGGTCGATGATTATTATTTAAAAAATACTTCTCGATACTGCGACGATGCATTTGACAGATTTATTTGCCAAAGTTTTAAGTTAAAGAGAGTTGAAAATGTAGCTTGATTTGCACTCGGAAGGCTTGTTTTGCAAATATTTGCTGATACAAGAAACTTTTCCTTATACTCGAGAATATAGTGTACGTGATATAGTGTTGGTGTGTGGGTTCGAAAAGAAAAATGTTTATAAGTTTCTGCTTCGCATGATAAATATATACTCGGACAAGAATGAAGAGACATCCAATAAATTGCAACACTTTGGCATCTTAATAAGGCAATAAAGCTTTAATAAGCATAATTCATAACTTTTCCAAACTCCAAAGCTTAAGCGAATAAGTTAGTATCAGATAAAACGTGCCCCTTCCCTCCATTATTACAATGTGTTTTTAATGAAATGTTTAAATCTATTTAAAGTCTCGCGCAATAATTATTCCTGCCAAATTAAATGCATAATTTTTTTTCGTCCCACGGTAAATATTTATAAAGGAGCGAAGAAAAGAAAAGGGGCAACAGAAAGAGAAGGAGAGAGGGAGAGAGAGCAGTAATGAAAAAATTATCGGCGCCAAAGTATCTGCGAGGAATTTATATTCAATTTAAAACTCTATTCGTAAGAATAAAGCACAATTAATTGCAAATTGAAACTTCTTTTCTAATTCCGAACAAATTAAGAGTTTGATTAACATAAGGATCGAATAACAATTTAACAATTTAGCAAAGTCATTAAAGTTATAGGACGAGCTCTGCAACATATTAATATTGCGCATGGAGCTTGGCATCCTGTAATTTTTAATGAATTTTAGACGTCGGGTGCATTAGGATATTTTTAAAAACATATAGAAATCGGCAAAGTTCGTGTATAATTCAATGAGAAGCGGTTATTCGTAATAAAAAATTATGTACTCTTGGCTATCTCATTTATAATTCAATAAGTCGAAATTGATTTCACGATCAGGAAGCTATTAATAAAGATACTATAATTTTATTCATTTGATAAAACATCGTTAATCTATTATTGATGAACCACAATCTATATATATATATATATATATATATATATACATGTATGCCTGAAATATTATCCTACCGTTTTTTGCATCCTTGTTTAAATGTTGGCTTTTACAATGCAATAATCTTGCGGGTGTGCGAGACAATTTGACTGCATAATACGAACGTACGAGTGCGCCTAGGATTCTATAAAAAAAACACTCTAATAGTCGACATTAGGCGTACTTTGCTCTTCCGGAGCGTCGTATTGCAAGGCACTTGAAACATTTTAATATTAAATTCCACCAAAACATATTGAAATGCGCTCGCGAATAAGCATTTACTTACTAGTCACTTCATTGGGGCCGAGCATCGCTTAGCAACATTGAAGGACCGCGCGACGCGATCCTCCGCTCCTAATGAAACGCGAGCCACTCCCTCCCAATCCCCACTTACCAACGACTTCCAGGAATCCCGTGTTGCTCGACATCGGATCGGTATTCACCTGGCACATGTACCAGCCCCTGTCGCTCTCCCGCGTGTCCTTGATGTGCAGGGACCAAGTGCGATGCCCGCTGTGCGTCACAGCTATCCTGTGGTTCTTCGTTATGACGTGGCTCGATATCGTAAGGATCGTCTGAGTGTCGACTCGCAACCATGCGACCTGTAACCCAGACAATCAGCAATTCAGTCAAATTGGCCGGCTCGGAGCTCAGTGGACTCAGTGAACTCTGTGTGGGTGTGTGTGTGGGTGTGTGGCGTGCTTTGCGTGCGACGATTGGAATTTCAACGTCTTCTTTAAAAGTCGACATCAGATTTCAGTTCTAAAGGTATTTACGGGCATTGCGCTTCAATGAGGATTCAGTGGATAATTATTTAGGGCAACCCTTATATAATAATAAAAATAATCTATTTTGTAATTATTCTATGTTTGAGAATATTTATCGATCTGACGATGAAGGGACAGCAAGCTATGGAAGAAAGTGCATTTGTTATTGTCTCTTTATCATTAATATCTATATATATATTCCACTGCTAATTATTATTATAGAATAAATATCTTGGACATATGGAGAGGGAAAACACTCTAATATATATTAGGTGAATATACATAAAACTATCGTAAAATTTTCTAATATTTGTGTTGGAATCTCTTTTTTTTCTTTTATCGTTTTTTTTTGATTCCCATAAGAAATTTTACATACCAGGGAGAAAAACTCGCATATGTAAAAATATGCGAATAAATCAAGAAATTCTCATCATTCAGGCATAATAAAAATAATTATGAAAACAATTTGATAGAATTAAATGCTTTCTTTATTACTCATTCACATTCCTCGTTGCAATAATTCTCGGTCATCTCATCTTTGTAGAGTTAAACGCGCGAGCTCAAAGTAATGTGCGCAGCTAAACTGAAAATTGTGCCAACTCGAGCATAAAATCAAGTTATACAACTTATCGTTAAATTTTGAAAGGGGCAAGGCGGTTAAATTTCATTAATACTTTGGCCCGTGTCATCCTTAAGAAGAAATTCAACAAGGAGCGATGTTATTTTATTAATATTTCGAGTGCAAGGAAATTCAGTCGGAGCAAGCGCATTATCTCAACTTTTCACGCGCATTTAATTAATAAACGAATTGAAAGGCAGCATTCACTCACTCATTCGACATCTTGTAATTATTATCGAATGAGGCGCACACGTGAAATCACGGGTTTCAATACCCCAACAACCATAATGCAATTTGACTGCGATCGCGCAAAGAATTATGAATAGCCGAAGCAACGACTTTAAGAAAGTGACGATGCTTGAAAATATTTCCGTCGTGCAAACTTTCTTATTTTTTTTAATATCTGAATAGCGTCCAAAGTTTATGCCATCCGCTTTGAATGTCGCGAGCCGAGAGAGAGAGAGGAACGACATTCGCGACTCGACGCTGAAAAAGAAATATAAATAGAGGATAGCGATGGAGAGGCCCTTACTCCCTTGGCAAACCACAAGGGAGATGAGAGAGAAAGAGAGAGAGAGAGAGACAGGAGCATGTGTCGCTTCTAAACGCATAATACACTTTTTGCATATTCGGAGCCGCTTGCAGCGAAGGTGCTTGTTGTGTCGGTGATTGTCGCTGTCGTCGCCACTGTTGTCCGGCACATAAGCTTTTTTAATCAAGCCATCTCTGCTTTCGTGGGAGATTGCATTGCGAGAATGAGAAGAAAGTACGCCGTGTTTCCGAGGCCTTACTTACCTAGGCACTCTTGCGACTTTATTTTTAAACTGCAATGTTCTCTGATCGCAACAAAGGTGCTTTTCCCTCGTCTCTTTCTCTCCTCTTCCGCGCCCACAAAGTCTCGCATCGAGCAATAAATTCATATCAATTAATTAGAGCATTGGTTGCAATGTTTTGAAGAAGGCTGGAACTTTCTTTTTAAATTTAGTGTTGCAACTAGTGCAACTGCAAAGTAATGCAATAACACATATCGCCACAAATCCCCTCCTCAAAATATACTTCGTGTCAATGATTTATATTTTGCAATGTTTTACTAGCTGTCCAACTAATTGGATGAAATTCATGCATTTATTGCAATTCATTTACCTTTTGAATTAATTTTCAAGAAACGAGTCACAACGAAGTAGTCTTCGATTATGTGATAAGAAAATTCTCGTCCCTACGCGTAAATGCAAGTCAATAAATATAAATGCAAAGTTCCTCTCCTTTTATCTCCATAACTACGATATAAGATCAATATTGATATTATTTGTCGAATTTCGCATGCATCGCGCGTACATAAAGTGCTATTGTTTTTTATGATTTTTCTGAATTTCTTTATATAGTACACTTAAGTACTCGCGGAACTTGGATCCTTAGCATTGCAATATTAAATGAAAAGTGACGGAACATTTCATTGTCACGTATTATCAAGAGCTGTTCACTACAACAATCGAGAGAGAAAAAAAAACGAATTATTTATAATAAGAACAAGTTTATAATTACTTGGATTTTTTCCAACTATTTGTCCGGCAACTAGGAAATGAATTTTAAACTCAAATTTATCGATTAATATATCGATAATAACACGCCAGAGTTATGAAAACTTGAATTTTATCGTATGAATTAAAATGTTTAAGGCCCGCATAAATAATTATATTTCAAGTGCATTCGCACTCCTTACTCAACAAACCGTCACTTGTTGATTATTTCAGTGCATATGTTTTATCTCGACTGAAGAAACATTGGGAATTCATCGACTCGTATTAAAAGCCCAATGACTCGCCAGTCTACAACATCCGCATCCTCAATTCCCAAAGCTTTCACTTTATTAATAATAACATTTCGCCAATTATCCATTGTTTATCAGTGGGTTCAGTCTAAAGAGAGAAATTCTCTTACATCAATTTACTTCTACGCACAGATAGACAAACACATACGAAAATAGCTAGTCTAGGGGATATTTTCACATTTATGAAGCTCAAATTATAAATATATATTTTCCACAGCCAGCATTCACTTGTTAATCTAATACTACTCTTTCCTTTATTATCATATCTCCGTCATTTATATTCTTAAAATACCGAATAAATAACGAATAAATTTCTATTTTCTCGTTGCACTAATGTCTTGCGTATTACATCATTAAGCATTAATCATCGCTCATTAGTATTTAAGCATTGTCGCAAACAAAATGGCACACTTCGGATACAAAAATACGCAAAACATGAATGAATCAGGTTGCCAAGAATACTTACGCCCATCTCCAGGAATAACAATATATATATATATATTGCAATTTATAAAACATCTAAGCGAGATGCCGAAATAAACGCGCGGCGCATCGATACGAAAAGCCCCAGAAATGTGCATTAATATTGCATAATCAATGGCTCATTTCATTGTGATCGACTCGGCCGTCTCATGGACGGCGGCCCAACCACGAAAATACCCGAGTTCCTTTCTGAGTCCCAGCCATCTCCACGCTTTCCGAGCTTCCCCCGTCCTCCCTTTATCTTTATTCGTATAAAGTTTTTACTCTTGCCTCCCTGACCACCACCACCACTACCACCACCCCCTCTCGGGTCACCGCCCTCCGTCCCGCCGCCGCCACTGACGCCGCCACTGACGCCGCCAGTCTTATTTTTCTGATATAGAATCTTCTTGGCAGCGGGTGATGGTGTGTGTGGAGAGGGTGGGAGGACGGGGAAGTGGAGCGACTTGCGCTCAAAACACAAGAAGCGCCTTGGCCTTTGTGCGGTTATCCTGCGGCCTGCTGAATTGCAGCGAATAATTATTCAGCCAAGTTGCTTGCTCACCTGATTCACGACTGCGGGTATGTTCCGCGGTCACCTCAAAGGGACCATGCGGAGGAGGAGGAGGAGGAGGTGGCGACCGCCACATTGCCTTACGTGTACAACGACATATGCCCGATAATAATAGCGAGTCTTGGGTTCCGGAGGCATGGAAAATCCCATTAGAGATATATTGCTTGTTGGTAAAAGTGCTTAATGAACGCCAACGCTTTCATCTTTATGCAAAGGTAAATAGAAAAAAGGGATTTTATAAGGAATGCGAGTTGCGAGGGTTGGCCTTTTGTTCCTTTTGCGTGTCCGTGTTGGCTATTTGCGTATTAGTTATTGAGTTGGTTCATGGGGATGAGAAAGAGCGTGCCAGCTAGAATCCTTTAATTTCTCTTCCTAAGCCTGTGTACGTATAGCTGGCTATTTGAAACTTGAAGGTTGAGTAACGACTTCGAAGGTATTACTGCGTTATATGAGTATTATCCTTCAGAATTTTGTTTCTCGCCCAATCTCACTTTATTTCCTCAATTACTTATTACGAGGTTTGAATCCGCTTGATTTACACAGCCTCTCACTCGGAAAATACCGTGATTGTTTTCATCTTGATTTTTCCTCTTAATTCATAACTCATCCCTATTTTTTCGCCTACGATATAATTACGAACGTCCTATTTGAGATAGATTATGTGGAAAACGCAAAGTTCCGGTAAAACGGTAAAATTAATGATAGTAGAACTACTTGGCGACTTATCAGATGTTGTTGGCGTGTCAGGTAAGTAAATAAATGGCGTATCGGCCAAGGAATATCTTCACTCGAATCCCATCTCCGAACTTCTCTATAATTAATAATTATTCGAATAAGACTTAGAATTATTAAAGGAGGCGAGTAAATTATTTTTCTCTAATTGCGCGCACATTATATTCTTATATATTCACGTGTGTGAATATTTTGTTCTACAATTTCTATTCGTCTAAATTAGAACATCGATTATTAGTAGATGATATAAATGTTTTGATAATTTCGAAAGTCGCATAAGTATATTTTAATCTGCGAAATCTAAAGTAATAATATATGTATATGTATATAAGCTCAACAACGGTAAATCCATGATTGTCAATGTGAATGTTTGTACTTGCGGAGAATAACTATTCTTGCGATATAAAATACTTTTATCCCGAAAACTCCATTCCACTAATTTTTAATATCGGCACTACACGCCTGCATTAATCATCGATGAGCTGTAATCAAAAGTTACTGCGGATAGATTTATGAGGCGAACCAAAAACGCGCGTCAGATATATATCGTTTGTCGAAAAAAAATCGGACAACTATCAATAAAGGCTATATTATAGCTTTGAGAAAATCTTAATTACTAAATTTAAATAAATAACTCAGTCTCGTACAAGGAATAAAAGAATTTAAGCTTAGATTTGTGTGCAAATGCGTTTAGAAAAAAATTCTGGCATGGAAAATAAAGTATTGTTTAAGAGCGAATGAAAATATTTTGAGAAATGTAGAGATTGTGATGTCAAGCTGCAAAAAAAGAAGTAAGTAAGTCGATTAATTAAATACCGCTCTAAATAAGGAATTTTCATTTTGAAAAATTAGACGATGGGGCATATTTATTAAATAAATACACAAATAGTAAGAATTGAAATAAGGCCAACGAAACTAATTGAACTGCCTGTAAGACTGGTCAGCTGCTTAATTATTTGTGTTTATTATATGTGTTAATTATATGTGTTTGAAAGGAGAAATGAGGAGGCATGTGTTTGATGGGAAATTTCAAACTTATAAATTGAAGGATCAGAGGCGTGAAATAAATAAAGGATTAAACGATTAAATAAGCAGAAAAAAATGGGCAGTAATATTAGTTGAGTATGTTGATAATTTTTCATATTAAGTGATATATAATACGAATTATTGCGTGTTTATTAATCTTCGCGAGCACTGGCAGTGAAGAATTGATAAATCTTTTCGTTTATCACATGGGTTTGGTATTTTATTTCATTCCGTCAGATAGATTAAAAAATTGTATCTCTCGATTAATTCTTTTACATTTGCTAAATATATAGTAATAATACAGGTGTGTTAAGCTTGTTCTTAGGATTCTTATTATTGAATTGGAATTTGATTGGATTTATCCATGCGCGTGGAATTTAAAATGAGACGAAAATTCTTTCCATTTGTTTGTATTTTCTATTAGTTTCATAAAATTGTGCGATCGAATGCGTATTGCAGAATGAAAAGTGACATTATCCCACACAAGCAATTGCCCATTTAAAAAAATCTTCCATTCGCATCTAAATACGCCCACAATCCGAGCTCAAGCTCGAGCCTTCGTTCGTTTCCAGCAAATCTCATTAAAGCTCAATAGAAGGAGGCAATGAGAGCATTTTTGAGACTAAAAGTGAGTATGTCGTTGTAAGGGCGGCCCCTCGAGAGTAAGCACACACTCACTTTTCAGTTGGATCATCGGTCATTCGTCTCCGTGGATCCGACATGGCTGCGTCGCGGCGGGAAATGCACGGGCCGATATCTCTTCTGCTGGAGGACGTCGAGAGGATGTTCGTGTAATAAATCTCGAGGATTCGACGAGGCGCGTAATGCTTCAAGTTGCGGCGCAACTCCTTCTTGCTGTTGGCCTTCGGGGCGCGCGCAAAATAAAGAAAATCCGGTAACAAGCCGACGAAAAATGGCGAGAAGCGCAGAACGGTCGGCGGCGGCGGGGCGGTAGGGTGGTGGTGGTGGAGGGTGGAGAGGAGGCGAGGGTGGAGGGGAGGGAGGCTCGACGCGATAGCCGAGTGGTGGCAGACGGGAAGCGTCCAGTCGTATCAAAGCTGGGCTTCCCAATGATTCACCGAGGCTCTTCCATCTTTTCTACACCGGCCAACCCGAAAGGCTTACTTCTGCATTTCAGGTTTCTTTAGGTTATCTTTCTATATTTGGGAAAAGCTTCGATTGGCTCGAGCCACCTCGCCCGACTGGAAAAACTATTATTGGCTTTATTAATTTGTCCGCTGAAGACTTGACCGCAAACAAATGGCTTTTCAGCTCGCTCGAAAGAGATATATGTGCTTTATAGAAAATTCGCTTTGTAGTTCGGAAAAATGCGGTAATGTTATTTGTATGGCGCCACGGTAATTTGTCTTTTTTCAGGATTGTTTCTTGTTATTCGGCACAGCGGGTCGAATATTATAATCGGCGATGTATGTCAATGCAAGAGAATTTTCGATAAAAGAGCATCTCGCATGGACATCCAAAGTTTGTACATCGAATTAAACTGTTTTTGGCAAAAAATTGTGGTAAATTTCCTTTACTTTTTACTATATATTTACTATATATTTGAGTGAACGATTCGCTATTTAAGTTAAGAAATATTTAGCTTCCTAATTGACTTGAATGGCTGATTCATTCGCAAATATCGAGCTCATCTAATTTTATTCCAAAAACAGCTAATTAACGAGATAATACAAGAACATTTTCATACTGTAAGGCATAAAATTGTTTATCCCATAGATGATTGGATTTATAAAGGAAGCTGAGAAATTTTATTGTAATGTTATTTAGAAAACATTTAGTCCTTAAATCTACGTTTCCCGAAGCAAAAGTAATGATCCTCTTATGGACTTGAGTCTGCACGTTAAAATTGAATAAAAAGAAAGTAATAACAAAACACGATAACACTACTTTTGTTTCTAAAAATTTAACTGGCTTCTTTAATTTCTTTATTTTGCCATATTGGAACAGTCAAATAGTAGCTTAGAACGTACATTGGCAATCTAATATTACGTATATATTTTAATTGTTAATTTCAATTGTTATAGTATTAAAATACGGGGCTCGTACGATGACGAAAATTTTTATGATCTAATGTTTCAAATGTCATAACGGCAATGGACCTTGAAAAAATCTTTAGACGTCAGTTACTTTGGATTTGCTGCTGATTTTCTTAAACGTTTATTTGATCAATTCCTACGTTAAACAAACTATCAATAAAGTTCCTAAACTTATTAACAATCTCAGTGATTGAAATAACAGCTCGGAAACAATTTGTTATAAACTTTATGCACTGACGCGCAGGCGCGTACATCCAAAACGGTATATAATTATTTAGCAATTAAAGGTGTTCGAGAGATTCTCGACTATGAATTCAGATTCAAAGTTCATTATCGCAGTATCTGTCTCATATTTTGAGAAAACGGAAGTCTCGTGTCATCGTGTACTGATATTTCCTGAGATGATCTTTTGAATTATCGTTTCGATTACTTTTACTTGCTGTACATTATTATTTCTGTTTGCTTAATTCGTTCTATTTATGCATTTTTTCATCTGTTTTATACACCTCCACACAGATTTATGTATAATACAATGATTGTCATGCGGCTCCTTATCACAATGACAATGATAATTATTTCTAAATTAGATTACTTTACATTTGCATATATTCGAATTTTTAAGTGCTAATTGGCATTGACAAGGCATTGTCCAATACATTGGAGTATTTTTCACGATATTTATTCTTCAAAGTATATTTAATATCGTACATTGTTTAATTTATCTAATGTTTTATTACGTTGTTTTAAATGTAATTATAAGATAATTTTGTCAAATATATATATATACACATATAGGTTATACGAACTTCGCTGATAACTTGATACAATTTAATTAATAACAAAGTTTTGAAACGAAAATAAAATACATGCACACGCGCAGACAGACACACACGCGCGTATCATGTATTACAATAATTTAAAATAATAAGGAAATATTATAATTTAAAAAATATTAGATCATATTACTTTAAGGAGAATATTTACTTTATATAATAAAAATCGCAACATTGTATGTAATCTTAAGGTGAAATTGGAAGTTATATGAAACTCTATATTAACGCAAACATCAATAATATTTAATTAAAATTTCTAAATGTCTCTGTTAAATATCTTCTTTATTAAATGCTCGCACGATATATTACTGAAATATAATTAGATACACAATCACTGCAACTTACTTCGTTAATTTTTTAAAATTTAATTTTTGAAACTTTATTTACGTAATTAAATGTATTAGTGAACTGTAAGGCATTATACGTATACTGTATTTTATTATTAAAAGTCTTAAAGAAATGTTCGAAAAATTAATTTCATAACATTTTCAATAGTTACGTAACCATTATAGTATATCATAATAAATTCTCGATGCTTTCATTAAAATTTAAAATAAAAGCCAATATCACGAATTAACTTTAATATTATAATTAGAAAGATTTTGTGTCTTTGCGTGTGTATGTGAGCGCGATAAAGTAATAAGAATTTGAATCTTTTAGAGTTGAAAGTAATATGTTTGAATCATGAAACTTTTGAAGATATGCAAGACTTCATTGAATAAAATCACTTAGAAACTTACATTTATCACAATGCAATTGATTTCAAATAGAATTTCACGATTTATTTTGAACAATACGTACAAATATTTTTAAAACTCGGAAAAACTGAGTGAAAAACTTAATTAGCTGGTTAAAATATTACAAATAATAAATACCTATAAAAATATAGTTTATATTATATGACTTTTAAATATTATACTCTGTTTTTGTTATTTAATAGATTATTTGAAACTTTGGTAAAATTTTAATGCTACACTAATTTATTCTAAAAATATAAATGTAAAACATTTCTCAAGTAGAAATAATTTGAAATAACATTGTTTATCTTTTACTAATATATTCCATTTTTGTGTCTGAGAATTTTACATTACATATTAGTAATCTATAGTTAGGTCAAAATATAAGAAAATTACGTAATTCAAATGGTAATAGAAAATATCGATTATTTGTCCGATTACAAAATAATAATACATAAAAATAAATGTTGATTAGAAAATTCTTTCAAAATGTCAATCATAAGGAAGCAAAAGAATATTCAAATGTAACTTAATAGACGAAAATATCGTAAAACATAATATTAATATAAGCCTTATTAAGTATAGTATTCATTGAATTGTCATTTCAATTAACGGGATTATTAATTGAAAAAAGTTTTATGCCGTGCCATAAATATATAAATATTGTGAACAAATTGAATTACCTTATATTAAGATCGATAAAATATTTGAAAATCAAAAATATTTAATCCAATTAATATTATTACAATTCATTCGATAAATATACATTAAAGTGGCTGCGCTAAAGTACTTGTTATTTTAAATTAACTGCTGTTACTTTTTTTTCACCATTCATTGGTCAGACTAGTACACATAATACATACTTGACGCAAATATTCATGATTAAATTATGCATCTTATCTCATTATTCATACATACATATACATATATATATATATATATATATATATATATATATACAAAATGCATAAAGTTCATACTGAAAACAATAACTATAAAAGTATAATGTTAGCTTTCTTATACGTAATCATAAATCATATCATTTTTAAACTATAAACTTAACTTTTTTATGGCTTTATCATGCAAATGAACTACATTTTAAGACAAATTTTTAAAATGATTTTCAAAAGTGTCGTGTTTTTGCAATATTTATGTTGAAGGTAATATCATTTTTATGAAAAAAATTTATGTTTTATGCATTTCAATAAATTTTAATCCAATTCTCATAGACGTCTTTAACATACAATAATGCCACTATAATGAGCAATAAATATTTATTAGCCATCTTTAATATATATAATAAATATTGACGCCATGTATTTCTAAATACTACATGAACTGACATGTATATTATAAAAAGTCAATGTTTTTCAAGCAGAGAGTTTCGAAGAAAGAAATGCAAATTTACCGGGGATCTCCAATTAAAACCACCTTCATTGATTGTCAAGCCCATCGACTCAATCGACTCAACTTCCCTTCATAGCACATTTCCAGCCCTAAATCCTCCACTCCTCCTATACATTCCAAATACATGCCAATAAATAAAATATAAATATACATGTTTAAAGATGGCCAGTACGGATGCACTCGAGCGCTAACCTCTTCAAGCTGGTGTAATAATCATTGGGTCCCGAGCTCGGCGGAGATGCATCCGTTGGTCGTTTTCTGGGAAGTAAATAGTGACTCGTCTTTATAAAAAGAAGAGTTTTATTCTATTGGGGAAGGTCCGAGGAGATGAGGAGGAGTATCGAGACGAGATGCTCTGTGCCTTGAAATCGTAGCGCATAGTTCGATGTCCCACTTAAGAATACCCCTGACGTATCGGCTCGCAAGAAAAACATAGAGAGAGAGAGAGAGAGAGAGATGGAGGAGACGTGGAGTTCTGATATTGAGCGTCGTTGTCGGAGGTCATGCAGTGGATGACGTTTCAAGCTCCGTCATTGCTCTATGCGCAACCGTTGTTCCATCCAGTTCCACTTCCTTTTCAAAAATTCCATCCTATTAACTTGATCTGGACTTCGACTGGCCCCCCGCCCCTCCTCAAATCCCCTCCGAAGGAAGTATTCGACCAGGCCAATCAGATACCAACATTCAGGATGTTTTCGACGCCGTTACGTCGCATCACATCCATATAACCCACTCCGGATTTCCTCTCCCTCCCTCTCTCTCCCTCTCTCTCTCTCTCTCCCTCTCTCTTTTATTAATTTCTCATAGAAACAGCAGAAACACGCACAATGCTCAAAATCTCGCGGAATTTGCCGACTCCAATGCAAATAAAACGTTGGAGAAAAAATAAGGTAGAGCACGAGAATGGTACCACACCCCTACATGTCATGTACATGGAGCTTTATAATAAATTTTTATTACCAATGCTTTAGACTCGTACAATATATGTTTCGTTTACGTAGATTAGGTAATGTAAAAATATTAGCACGAATTAGACAAAGATAATACCTACTAAAGAAAAAAGAAAATTATAAATGTCTTTTTCATTTGGTTCATAAATATATTGATACTCTGCTTATAATTAATATATAAGACGTAATATACAATCTATAATTGAAAATTCAACTTAAAATTAGAAAATCAATATAAATGAAGTGTACATATTACGTATTAAAAATTTATTTATTATTATTATTTTAAAAAAAACTTCTTTACTTTTACTTATTTCTTTGAAATACTGACATAATAAGTATTAATATTGTTAATTAAAATTAGGGTTTGTTTTTTTAATTTCGATGTCAAATAAATGTGCACTGTAAAATAATGAACGACACTTAATCTTCACTACATAAAATTCATTAATCAATTCGTAAAATGTAGTTTATCATCTGATATTTGTATGCCTGTATTTACGTACTTGAACAACAAATGTACTAAACAAATATTTTTCTTACGACATGTCCACCATTTTTTTCATGAACAATTCATTATAACATAGGATTCAAATAACTTGATAATACTTGGAAAATAAAAAATTAATGTAAAATATTAGAATTATTAATTTGTGAAAGTCATGTATATGTAGAAAACATAATAATAGCATTCAATATTCCAACTATGATTTTCAATCTTAAAGAAGGAATATTGACAAAATAAGTTTTTTCATGTTTACATATATTTCTCGAAATTTATCGTCAATATAAAGTACATAATTATTTAAAACGGAATTTTAACATGTATTACAATAACTATAATATTCCTTTACATGCAAATAGTATTTAATTTACTTAACGTAAATCAATTATTCCAATTCGAATAATACACGACTGCTTTTAAAAAATAATTTATTCTTATAATCTTCTAGTGCACTTATTTATTATAAAAATGCAATAGATGTATCATGAAATTTATATCATGCCATTTATCTAATTACCTAATTGACTTATGAGACTGGATAGTCCTCTGGGAATATTAATAATTACTTGCAATTCACGAACAAATGCTAATTAATAAATTCCAATTAATAATAAATACATTAATCAACCGTATTCCCTTCTGTCTCTGTAAATATAATTACATTTTCAAAATTGCATATTTTTAAAGAATGCAAATATTATTCTAATATTTTTCATAATTAATGCCGTTATTATAGTTTACGTATTAGTTTGTTATTCGAATCCAATACACATGAAATATATATTAATAATTTCGTAGAGTAATTAAAAAGGACATTGTTATTTATCTACAAAAATTTATCATTAAAAACCATCATATATATATAAACATATATATATATAAATAATCTTACCGATGGATTTTACTTATAAAAATGATTATTCTGGAAATATGTTTAACAACAGAAAAATAATACTCCACCTCATGATTACCTACTTAATTTTTCTCAATTAAAATTAAATTATAATGTTTATTCAATTAATGTAATGTAATATATATATATATATTCTAATATAATTTTGCTATAACTGTATATATGTGTGTAAGATCAATTATTTTTTGCTGTAAAGCATTTTCAATGAACTTTCTCAATTATCTGTATGTTTTAGTATTTAATTTTCTTAAATATACTTCTTATAAATATCTATCGGAATATATATATTATTTTCCTTCTATGTAATCGCTTTCTAAAACTGTATTTATATTTATGTCTCTATATGTATGTTTTGTATATAAACATAGCGAGTGTGGGAGGAAGAGAAAATCGGAGATAAATAAAAGAAAAACACATTTGCAGAAGATTTAGGTTTGCGCAATAGACTTTTCGTTATAATTTCTTTCACTCGGACATAAATTTTTTTTAATTTTACATTTCATTTCATACAAAATGCTTCAATACTTTAAGAAATCATTGAAAATAATATATAAATGCTTTTTGACAACACAATAGATTCAGAATAATTTGTCTCTGTATTAATATATATAATATAATAATACACTTCATATATGGAAAATAAATAATCATACTTAAAATATCAAAATATTAGTATAATTAGTAATTTATTTGAATTGTAGCTTTGCTTTATAAGATAAGGCCTTAAATTATTGTCCTACAAGTCCTATCTCTTTTCAATTATATTTCATTCTCTCTCGTATACTTTCATGCATTTCTACGAATGAAATAACATATTATTGTTTTCTGTCTTTTCTTTTGATGCTTCGATTTTTCCACGAATTTCATCCTCTTCTCTATTATGATACAGTAATTGTTTATACAAAAGCACCACGAACGCGAATTTATAAATTAAACAAGGCTTTATACTATTTAACGAGCTTGAGCTTTTTATGCAATTTTCAAGTTGAAATAACTTTGAACTGCAAGTCTACATATCATTACTTCTAAATTGTTGTATTTGCTCCATTTTTCATTTTAATAAAGCAAAATACTAAGGCTATTATATTAATGTTGCATATAATAAATTGCAAAATATTATTTTCCTTCTCTTTCGTTAAATAATTTAAAAGTGAGCTACAATCTTTTTCATGTAATTTTTTCATTATCCTATATTGTGTACAGTTTTAACAATAGTTTGTTAGGCCTTTCATATATTCTAATGTATTTCCTTATTCGTAATTAATCTGTAAAAAAAACAAACAAAAACTATTGTGAACAATGGTAACTTAATAAAAAGAAAAATAATAAAAGTAAGGGAACTGAGTTTTATTTTACTTCCTTAACTATACTTAATTTTTGAGCCAAATTACTTAGTAAACGCGTGGATATTCTTGGGATAGAAATTTTAATTTTCCACGTTCAAAAACGTTTTCTTATACTTTCATTTTCTGTTCATCTGTTCACCAAATAATAAATGAAAAGAGAATGTATTTCTTAAAACAACTTGTGCTAAATTTGTTTGTGTGTATTTTGGTATACAACTTACTTGAGTTACAAACATTAATAAATACTAAATGGAATATTTGCTTAAAGATTATAAATGTCCCTATGAGAAATGAACAATAATTTTCGCCATAAAAGAACGGAGGACTTGAAGATCGACGCCACAGCAGACATAAAAAATTGCAGCAGCGAAAAGTTTCGTAAAAACGAGAAGAAGCCAAGCCACTTTTACAAATGTATACAATTCTCTTTTATCGAGTAGTACAGAGAGAAAGCGATGGGCGCAAAATTTTGATTAATTTCACCTACATTCGTACACTGGAGCAACCAAGTCATGCGACTGATATCTCGGTGATAAGAACTTTAAGCTTAAGTTTGCCCACCTCCTTTATTATTAAACATTATACATACATTGACACATACTTTTAGAGATTACCACTTACAATCTGCCAGGGTGCTTCTGCTCGACTATGCATTTGCATGTGAATACTGTTGTGTACACATTATGCGGGAGTGAGAAAAATTGAAAGGACGATAATGGCTTTCCTTGCATATCTAAGATCGACTTGTCGGCCTATAGTTGTAATAAAAAAAAAAAACAGCTCGCGTGGAAGAAAACTGTTGCCTGCTTTTTAAGACTACGTCAATAAACTTGTTCAATTAATAACGAATAGTGTAAATTTGTCCGAGTGAAAGTGTATAATCATTTTGTGCAATAATTTCAAAAGTTCTCGAAATCATGGTTGTCATTGGTTTTACATCAGGTAAAAAGAATGTAAAAATTCGATAATATACAATGAAATCAGTTGTAATAATTCGAATTAAAAGAGAATTTACAACTGAAGGAAATATTAATTTAATGAAACGTTATTATTGTTTTATTCATAATAATGAAATCGGCTTTGGTATAAAGTGATGAGATTTGCACAAAATAAAAATTGCGTGGATATTTTATTTTCGATAATGTGATGAATAATAAGTTTCATGCGACAATTATTTCATACCCAGCTGTAATTATTATTTCAACTTGTTTCGACTAAGAACTTGTTTATATTGCAAATAATGGCATTTTTCCAATAAACCATGGTCATTTTAAATTAGGATTTATCATTCATTTTTAAGTAATTGACGACTATAGTATGAGCAGCTTTTTAGCGAGGCACTTTGATAATTGTTTTTCATCGTATTTTTTTTTTTTATTAAATTCTTACTATCGCTCGGAATAATCCAATTGAATGAGCCTGTATAGGGAAGAGCATTACTCTGTATATATATTCTTGTTGACTGAAATTTAAAAGAATTTTATAGAAAAGATAAAGCGGCAGCTGTAACATAATTTATACCTATAAATAAATAGCAATATCAAAACTGTAAATATAAAGGATTTCTTATTCTCAGGAAATATACAATGTAGTTGTAAAATTATTGACTACTACAGTGCACCAACCCAATGCTCACATTAGAACTGCAATCGCTAATAAAGGTAGAAACATTTGGTACTATTTTCTCAATAGAGATGTATTATCGATGAAATTTATACAATCTGTAATGTGCTTGGAGATAAATATTTTTATTTTTATTCCACCGTAGCATAATGAATTTCATAAATATAAAATTCAAATTATAGAAGTCAATTTTGAATAAAATTTAAATAGAATATATTATCATATAAATCAGCAACTCTATATACATACACTGACAGTACTCGGTTACTTAAGGAACATGATATATACTGAAACTGCTCTCCCTTTTCTGGAAAAAATCGAAGATCGATTCCCATTTCCAGCGGCTCCGTACATATATACATATATATATATACACACACACACACATATACGGTATACATTGCATATATTACATTTATTTACCTTCGCCATGTATATATTTATATATATACGCGTGCGCGGGTGTGTGCGTGCGTATATATGTATATATATATGTGTGTGGTGCGTGCGTGCGTGCGCATGTATGTATAAATGTATGTATAAATCGCATGTATAAAACGCAAATATGTATAAATTAGGATGTCTGTGTACATAAGTAGGCTGGACGGTCGTAGAAGCATGGGTGCTTGTGTGTGCGTGTGTGTGTGTGTGTGTGGCTGGTGGCAGGCGTATTTGTATATTTGTTTGAGGTGTAGGTGTAGGTGGAGGAAAGGGCTGGGTTGGCTCGCTCGTAAATCGCGGAAGCCACGCGGCCTCGCGTGTGCCCGGCATACCGCGAGAGAGAGAGAGAGAGAGAGGGGGGGGGCGAAAGAATTGCATCGAGGGACCCAGCCGGGCCCTACTAAGTACCCTCATCAATAGACGCGCCACGCGTTCCTTAAGGTACGGCCTCTGCGGCGGTGCGGAGCCTCGGCCGTGCGCACGCGCCCTCTCGACACGCGATATCCCGGAGCTCCTGCTCGCGGCGTTCACTTTTAATTGATTTGGACGGGTAGCTCAAGTCCGGGACACGTGCTTTGTTTAACAAACTTAATAATTGCACTACATCCCCACTCGCGTCTCCGTGCCATTTCATCAGGTGAAATTCATGAGTCATGCCTGACACACGAACCTTTCGATTTTCTTGCTCCTTGCTCGGTTAGTTTAGCATTATAGCACTTTGCCAACTTTCCCCCCCCCCCTAATTTGCAGTGCTGCCGCCGTCTTGTCTTTTCCACAGTTTATAGGGGCATCAACAATCGAGATAATTACGCTCTACGAGATGCAAGGAATAATCGCAGATCTAAGGGAGGATTTTAGGTATTGGCCTAAGGATAATTCATTTATTGAGATGAATAATTTAATTCGAATTTCATTCGAGATTTATTATTAATCTGTCATTTGACAATCACGAACATTCTATTTTTACGACGTACTTTTATAATCAAGTTTACAATTTTTTCCTCCTAAATAATATCTGAGCGTCGTAGGATCAATTTTAGAAATATTTATTTCTATATAAATCAGGCATTATTTATTACATATTTTTTTATTGTATAGCCGTAAGTTGAAAATAAAAATTTACATTTTAATAAAGCATGCGAGCTCGACTCAATTCATATTGACTTTATACGTACGTGTGCGATAATTACGCGTATAATAAAAAATTAAAAAACGTTTATTATTGTTTTCGAGCTACGAAGAAAACTGACTTTTCTTCTTCGTTCTTTTCATAAAGAAAATTCAATTCATATTGTTTGTTTTGGTTGAATGTGGCTTTAAGTGATGTACCACAAATTATTGATAACCCATAGAATTAATTAGGATATATTTGTAAACTGCTCGATTAAATAAGTTTTAACACACCAATTAAATTACTCAAACGAACATTGCTATCGGAATCAAAAAGCCAATACTATTGCAATAAGCAAAAGATTATTTTGAGTTTTACCGTATAAATATTAATTCTCAAAGACGTAAGAATTTATTACCTTCACGAGTACAACGAGTCATTCGGAAATAATAATTAGCCTCGTCGCGTTATTAACCGCACATTATTGCCTCGTCACGATCTCCTAAACGTTTGCTTACTTTATTCGATGTCCACTCTAATCGTGGCAAAAGCATTTATTTCACGTGTTTATGTGCACAAGCGCGCATGCAGATTTCCAGATAAATGTCTTGACATGCTTGGCATGCCTCCCCCTCCACCTCCTCCTGGCCAAGTACTTGGACTCGGGACTATTCGGAGGGGTGGGCGTGGGTGCTTTGGCATCGCAAATAATTAATAGAAGGATAAGTGCGTCCGAGTGTAGTCAGTTGAATTCCTCGAGGTACCCAAATGTATATACGTGGCTTTAGTTTATCTTCTTATGGTTTGTTGCAAACCATAAGATATGAATTGCACGGCTTTTTTCAAGGATTCCTCGAGGTAATGATTAATCGATAAATTATATGAATGTTGTCAATTGTATTTATATGAGAGAAAACTCAGCTGAGAATTATAAATAATTGCACTTAGCATTTTATCGTTTAACAATAACAACTTGTAGGCTTAATTATTTGATAATGAACGATCTAGAGCTTTATAATTAATATTACTTACGAGTAAAGATTTAAAAGTCGAAATTCATTTTAGATACGTGAAATAAAAGGAATGTTGAATGAATTATCAAAATTTCCTCCAAATATATATTGAAAATTTTACAAAGCATAGTGTAAGCGAGAGAAATTGTTCGTTAGAAATCGATTACTCGAAAATTTACTCATTTGTCGCGACATTCAAATTCATTCGTAATTTCTGGCTCGTACGTGGATCACTATTTCTTCGGTGGATTTGCTTAAGCTGATCACTGATACGACAATAGAGACAAATAGGCTAAATTTGAAGTTACATCCAAGTGAAAAATAACATGATATTACAAAACTGTAGCGGCCTCAATTATATTTAAAAAGAATAGATAAAATAGAGTGGAGAAAAATAGGAAAAAAATGTAAGGTTTTAATTCGATATAAATTGCTGTCTATAAAAAGGCCTCCTCGAATAAATATAAATGCATATCGCAGCCCAAAGTATAAATAATAAAACTATTAAATATTCATACTACGGAGTTTCTTGTAGGAATTTTCTTTACAATAATAATCAAAATTTAATTTACATATGCATCGAATATTTGAATTTTTGAATTATTTATCAAGTCATTAGAAACTTCAGATTTTCATCTATTACATACTGAATTAGAAAATGTTCTCCAAAACAATTCTTTGCGTAAACAATATTTTAGCTCGTACTTTTATATTACTTAAAGCACCAATTCGGTGAAAATATGATAATGCATCGACTCTTTATACTGCACTCTTCAAGCACACAAACATAACATTTTTTATAGAAAAACGTAATAGTTGAATAATATACGTGTATTAGCAGAACCCGGTAATGTGTGTATACATTTGTGTTTTCTATATATAATGTGTATATATTTGTATAGAAAGCCAGCAAAAATTTGTAAATAATTTACGCTTAATTTCAAAGTTATAATATCATTTCACAATATTTCAGAGTGAATTATTCACTTCACATTAATTAGTAATTATTTAGTATTCACTTATACTTTATTATAAATATATAAGATATATATAAGATGTTAATTAGTATGCTATATTGCATATTAGAATAGATTATTGTAAATATATCTGCCAACATAATTTGATTAAACCTAAAAAATATTTCTCAGTATGGAAATATTCATATTGTATATGCAAATATTAAATGTTTTTTTAATTGAGACATTAGCAACTAGTAATAGATCCAATATTATCATTGATCTTTTTCTTTATGTTTATCATGAAGCGAAAGCATTACCGACAAAAATAAACTGTATTATTCACTCTAAATGTATCTTTCATCTTTTTACTGTTAACCTCTTTTTTATATTAAATAAATATAGAAATAATAGCAAATAAGAAAGTAAATTTTACATTTTTAATGGCTAATTTATCCTACAAGTTCATCTTTTTGAATAAGAAGTTGTAGAAATTTATATTTTTCCCATGCTCATAACTTTCTATAAGTCTATTATATCGGCAAATATTATTATTGATTTAAGTATTTCGATAGAAATGTAAATAGACTTGCAGTATACTTTACGACAAACTCATTTATGTAAATAAAATCAATAGCTTTTATGGTTATATTAGTTATTTTTATTAGTAATTATCATAATTTCTTATCAAACTTTACACAAGTATGTAGATTTATTAAATTATCAATAGTTTTAATATTTTCTTCACTTGAAAGTAGAAACAAACTAATTTCTATATCTTCAAGGAGTTTATTTTCTAAAATTCATCTCTTCCAGGCATCATCGTACAGAATTTTTTTCTTTGATAATACCATTACCAACTACTTTACAATTCATTATCATAAATAATTCATGTTATATATATGTGTGTGTGTGTGTGTGTGTATTACTATAATGAAATGATATATACAGTTTTCTAATAAGAGTTAAAAATGTGCTTTAATAATTGATTTGGTTTAGCTGTAATATTTCAACAGACTACTTGAATAAATAATAATCACTCCTTGAGCGACCTATAATTACCTACAAACTTCTCTTGTATATTTGTTCGTAATATGAATTTGGCTCGTAAAAATAAATGTTTCTGAAGATATTATCCTTTTTACTTTTTATGGTTTATTTATGAAGTATAATAAGTGTAGTACAACTTATCGAACAAATTATTATTTAATAGAGGAATTATGAACTATCGCCTAGAGTTCACAAATTCTAGCCTGAATGATTGCAAAAGTTAATAAACACGGTTAATCATGCATTAACTTTATGCCAAACACGTTTAGTAAAGTTATGATAATAAGTTTATTTTATCTAATTGAATGAGGATTCTTATTAAAAAATGATTAGAAAACTCATTACATACATCAAGTTTCACATATGTAAAACTTGATGTAATAAACGAGTAACAAAAGTAAAGGAATAAATACTCTATTATTCTATTACTCTATTATTCTATATACTCTATTACTAAAGTGCCGTGCACGTGCCAACTAATTATGTGAAAAAATTTGAAGACTGAACAAGTTTTTTAAGATATGGTGACTTTATACATTGATATGCTATACGTTTCAACTAATATAAGTTGCAATTGATTTAGTAGAAACTCTTTAAATATTTGGTATTTAGCTCAGATGATAAATCCATGCAATAAATTAAATTCTAAAAATGTTATCGTCCGTTCATTTGTTCACAATGTCAGTATATTCTTAGGTCAAACTGAATATCTATAATGAAACGTCTGGAATATAATTATTAGCGAATATTAAATGTTATAAAAACTAATTTCCTACGTACTTCATTTGCATTTATTTTAGTCTATGTATTGTTAAATATGCATTATGTAAGTACTTTTTTAAACATAAATAATATCAGGAAACCTCTTGATTACAAGCTTGGAAAGAAATAAAATATAAGGATGGCAATTTGATTTACATATACACAGAGAACTAAAGAAATGCGCATATATCGAAAATACAGTTGTATTTTTGATTGATTATATATTAAATTGAATAAAATACTTCATTTCATCTTTAACTTTGATTTTCTAATACGATATATATGATTCGCTCATTGAACGAAATTTCTCGTTCTGTTGCATTTAAAGAAAATCATATTTTTTTTTATAAAACATATATATGGATAAAAACATTAACTTTTTAAAATTAAATATCAATATATGTTTTATTAATATTACAGGTATTATAGGTTTTCCTTAACAGACTTAAAATCGAAGTTCATTTAAAAATATGTTTGTGGAAACAGAATAGACTGTTTCAAAAAAGAAATAACAAGAGTCCCTGAGTTTTAAGACATTTTTTTAAATTAAATTTATAATTCTTCCCTATTTTGGGAGGTAATAATGATAAAAGGTATATCTATTCAACTAATTGAATCTTACTTTCTATTATGTAAAATATGTGTCATCATATAATTATAAATTAGACTAAAGTGTTACCAAATACAGTCTTTTATATTATTTAATTTACCTAACATTGTCCTAATATTTTGTCATTTACTTAACGTCTCAGTAATCTCAATAATTTACAAAAAAGAAGTTAAATTGTAAAAGATTAAATTTTAATGCTCTTGGTAATTGCACATTTTTTATATTTATATCCTTGTTCTTGGATTTGCATCTTAAAAAACTTCATAAGAAACGGAATTCTTTGAGAAAATATTCTTGAATGCGATAATAATCTTGATTACAGCCTGAATAAATCGATTTTTCTTTTTAATATAAATGAGATCAGTGTGTGTTGAGGTACGATCCTGAGATTACTGGAAATTTTTGCAAAATCATACGTACAGGCCCTCTGAAAAACTTCAGATATGCTGAATTTTCTAAATAATCGGAAGCATATTTTGCATCCTAATATTCTCAATTATATGAACTGAGAGGATAAATTCACTTTGATGAAAATATTAATATGTTCCAAGTATATATATTGAATTGAATATTTATGTATATATACATTTATTACGTATTAATGCTCGTGTAAAAGACCAACACTAAACTGTATATGATAAGTATTACCGAGGTAATGGCATAAACAGAAATAATTTCATAAATGATTCAGTGATTTGCGAGTAGTGACACACTCATTGCTTAAGCGATCTATAATTCATTTTCAATGACAGCAAAAAGAAATTACGCTCCTATATCCAACACTTATTTGCAATATACTATGTCTTTTTAATTAATCGAACATTAAAAATACATTCATTGGCTCATACCGATGTTTAAACGTAAAATTAATTTTAACAATTCGGAGCTAATAATGTATTATTGAATAATTTATATTACTAATTGTGCAAATTATTTTTACACGAATTTGTACGTTTACATTATATATTAAATAATAAATTAAATAATAAATTACTTTGGAAATGATGATTATCGGTATATGAACGCCTGTTTGTTGATATTCTTGTGTTTGCCTATGCGCGCGTGTGTGTGTGTGTGTATTTTGTAGGTTTATCTGTTTGTATGTGTATGCTCGAGTTGGTGCACGTGTGTGCGCGCGTTTATATGCATACTTTGGCAGATATATTTTTATATCGCAGCTTAAATTCGCGTATTGGTGCCGGAGCTTGAGAAGTATCTTTACATTTACGTGTTTTGATATTCGTTTGTATACGTAGAATATAAAAGTTCGCAGGTAGATGTGTAATCATAGAGTGTTATATAATTAATTGAGTACGCGTCCGATAACTATGGCGCCTTATCTCTCCCTCTGCAGTCCGTAATATCTTTGCATTCATTGTTATTAATCGTAGTGGAGGTAATGGCATTTGTGCCTTCAATGCGAAAAGTTGGCGATAGGTATAAATAGTTGGGAGCTGTGAAAATTCTTTTAAAAGAGCAGTGCAGGAATAAAAGTGAGACCATCCGAGACTCGACTATAAAATTTGCCTTCAATTAGGATCCGAAACTAAAAGATAAAGAGGATAAGCTGGGCGACAAGCCCATTGTTGAAAAATTAATATCGGCTGTAAAGGTAGATTCAAATATATTTTACCGTCGTCCTTCGTTCCTCGCCCCGAAGATTGAAGCTTCCGAGTCTAATTGCATCAATTTAGATTATCCGAGCAGGGAATTCACTTTTTTAGTTAACCTTCAGAACTTCGTCGATCAAATGTTTTCCACGAAGACTATGGACTCTTGGCTGAGCTTCAAACTACTATTAAAATGCTCTATATATATCGAGAAGATTGGATAGTTAATAAACGGACGTCTCTCATTCCCGCTAAAACTAAAATTGGCATTAATTCCCATCTAATATCTCGTAATAGGATATTAAAAATAATTGAACTACCATAGGAAAGAAAATTAATTTCCACGATATAATTCATTATTTCCCGAGTAGCCATACTTCTTCGAGGCGCACCACATCGACGGGCAAAAGGATGTTTGGCAACTTGAGCCATAAATTATAGGTTGAAGAATACATTATAAGAATATATTGTACAGAATTTCAGTGCAAATTATAATTCTTCAATGAAATTTTTAAATGCGAGGCACTAAGTATTAAGCCCACCTCATTCAATTGATAATATTTTACCGGATTAGCCCCACTCGAGCTACAACACAACTAATTGAAATGCCAGCAATAAAGTATTAATAAGGCACTTGAAATCGTCCGAGAAAGTGAAAACGCATCCAACTGCGCCCTCCCACCCTCCACTCCACCCCCCCCTCCCGCCAAAAAGCTCGAAAGTCCCGCAAGGATCTCATTACCTTGAACGTGGCCGATAGAATTTCCAGCGTATCCGGCGTGTCGATGATTCTATCCGCGATAGGCGATCTCTCTCACCCGCGGCTGCCGCCCTCATAGAAAGAGCCAGCCAAGTTAATCTGAGTTGTTTCGATTCCACTGCGCTTCGATCTCCCCCCCCCCCCCTCACACGTTCATCAGTCTACGCTTCATCTTATGGGGGAAGCCGATGCTATTGTTCCTCGGGTGTACCTGACGCGGCCCTCAACATTGCTCGAATATTGTCGCGAGTCTTCAAATTACGCCGATGTTAATGGGGCAAAATGCAGGCCAAAATGCAGTCTGCGGGGAGTATCGCATGCAACTTTCCCACACTTTTTCAAAATCATGGCTGCGTGGCGCTTAAATGCGCCTCCAATGTGCATTGCAGCTGGCTGGAAGGGAGGGGGTGAGACGCCTGGATTCTCCAAGTATTCCGTAATGTTGGCTTTGATAAATATCGTATGAAATTTCTTGGCAACCGTGAATTACGAGAAAGCAAATTGTTGTTCATCCGTAGGTATCGATGGGAACAGGATCATCAAGTCATTAGTTTGGTTAAGCGATATTCTCATGTTTAAATGAGCATTCTGTTACGAAGATATTCAACACAAATAATTGTGTTTTATTAGGATGATAGTGAGCCGGAACAATATTGGTAATCCATCCCTCCCCTATAAAGCGCAAAAGCTACAATCTAATATAATATAATATAATAATATAATATAACGATCGAAATATTTATAGGACTAAAATCATTACGAATTTATTGAAGAGGTGTACAGAGTATTTCCTAATTGCAGCGCGTTATCCTATAATTTAAACTAACCGAATTGCAATGACATCAATATTATAAATGATCTTCCGCCCTTAAATTGTTTTCTTTTGCGCAATTCTAAATAATTATTAATGTAAATGATTTGTTTTATATGTTTTATAATATTAATGTCAGCGATTAGTCAAACACACAGTGCGTTCAAACTCATATTTACTTGATTATTTTATATTTGCTAGTTCTTTAGAAGTTTAT
This sequence comes from Ceratosolen corneri, assembly GCA_030522565.1. Lineage (NCBI taxonomy): Eukaryota > Metazoa > Arthropoda > Insecta > Hymenoptera > Agaonidae > Ceratosolen > Ceratosolen corneri. The sequence continues at coordinate 32,585 of JAPYYT010000380.1, forward strand.
TTTTCATTATGCTATTTCAATTTTAACAATATTTCAATTTCTTTTAAAGAATATTGTAAATTTAATATTTACATACTCTACTGTATACTTGAAATTCTTTACCTTTTAAAATTTCAAATAACATCACATTATATAACTACTTTTCAACAATAGTAATTATGTAAAATAAAATAAGCAATCGACAATTTTATATTTCATTTTACGGATAAATTTTGTAATTCGAGGATAAATTATATGTGTATATCAGCTTGGAATAATCTATTTTATCTTATGTACTTCATACATTATTTTATATTTTATTTCCTGTATTTTGTACACTTATTTCATATATTTTACATATTATTTGATATTACCCACATTTTGTAGTTAAATTTTAAATGCCATTGTTTTCGTAATTTCGAATCGTTCTTACATATTTCTTCCCCCGTTGGTTAAATTTCTACGAATGCTTAATTAATAAATAGAATATAAATTAACGGAGCTTAAATTAAATTCACTAATATTCCGGACTATTTCAATGCTATTTTGAATTATTCACTAATGTAACTTCTTAAGGCAAGAACGAAAAATGTTATTGCTCCCGAAGAGACTCGAATTTAAATTAATATTGTATCTTCTTATTGAAAATTTTCAACTGCCTCAAATATTATATCATAAGACAATTAATTAATACTTGTATCGAGAATCACTTATTGTAAGACCTTATTCGTTAAAATCCCCGTCAAAATAACAATGAACCGAATGAAAGTAATATTCGTTAATATAATGTATATATATATATATATATATATGGTGTATTATATGAATAAAGAATAAAATTTTCATTTCGGTGCTGCGATTCGATTCTCCACCTAAGCAATCATAGGACACGAAATAATGAAAAATTCTTTGTTAACAGGTAGACTGGTAAAATGTTCCCTTTGACGAATGTTTAACTGCTCTTGTAGTGATTTTAGCATATTCTCGAGATCCTGAAATTGTGATCGAGCACCTTTCAAATATTGCACAGACTTTATACTGCGCCTGAACAAATATAGAGTTGAATAGATAAAATAGAAGAAATTGCTCCGACTTTTCTACTTTAAATTGAGCATAGCTTTGCATGAAATTCTCTTGTTCAAAGAGAATTAAGAAAAAATTTAAGAAAAAAATACGGTAAGAAATTGTAGGTACCATTGAAACTCATATTATTGGTTACGATAAATTGAACATTAGTTTTTTATGGTGTTGACATGGCAATAGTTACTTTAATGGCAGAAACCTTTAACGTTAAGTGTTAAATTTCAAAAATGAACTTTCTAGCCTCAGGAGAATGTTGAATATAATTACTTGAAGGTAAATCAATGTACAATGTATTTAGGTAATCAATTTTTTAACAATTCTTTTAATTGCAAATTTATTATTTAATTAAAGTTATAAATATGGGGTATGGGCATTAAGAATTGTAGCACGATATTGAATTCAATAATTATTAAAAAAGAGAAGGAAAAAAAACCATCGAAATATTAATTAACCGTTTGTTAATAATATTGATTATATGTTTAATTTAATAGAAAACGATATTTGAAAAAGAGAAATAAATTATGGGCCGTGTAATTGCACATGCCAAGTATCTCATATTTTGTAGATGTTGTACAAATGTTATCCAACAATGCTTCCATTAGCAATTGTGCAATGGTACACAGAAATAAACGCACACGAAACCGTAAATGTGTCAAACTATCAATCTATATACACAAAACGCTAATACATTTATATTTACATGCGTGTATGTGTATATATACGCGTGTCTATATCGGTTTATGGGTATATGCATGCGCCAGTGTGTGTGTGTCCGACTATGATATAGAACATTTTATTTGTTCTTAACGGTGAATTGGAAGGGCTGCTTTGTACTTAATTAATATCATTAGTGCGTCCTAACACAATTACATATATTGCATTTAAGGATCAATTCAAATAGAATAGAACTTCATCTTAGTTCGTATAGTCCGAGAATGAATAATAAGTAGCGTCTACTGCAAATATCATATCATAAATCAAAATATCAATTTATAGTTATACGTAGGCGACATATTTATAAAAAAATATTAACGCTACTATCTAAATACTACTATTACTATTTGAATTTTAATTTTTAAGCTTTTATAATTGTATATATAAATTATTGTAGACATTCCGAGTCAACTTTTCTTCTTTCTTATCTAATGAAACATAAATTCGATCAACTCGTTTGTTATAACAACATTCATGACGCGTGGTTAATTGAATCCACTTGGAAACGAAATTTCATAATTCATGCCTTTAGAATATACTTGAAGATATTCAGAGTGGGCGACAGAGAGGGCGAAGGAAAGAGTAAAATAAGTCGGAAAAATGGAAACGGGCGAATGAGCAAAGGTGTAAGAATAGGTTTCCAAGGAGACTCGGCCGGCGTCTATTAGACGAAAGATTTGGAAGGAGAAAATAGGAAAGGAGGCACCACCGAGGCGGACCGAACGAGTGCGAGAGAAACGAGAGAGCGAGAGGACAAAGGATAGCACAGTGTCTCGCACAGTGGCGACGAGGAGGAGAGAATGAGTGAGAGGGAAGGAGCCGCTTAACAAACTGCTGAACTCATACCCCATGGGATTTTATTCTCACTCCTAATGAAGTTTTCCCAAGATACGCAACACCATTTTCACGCAATATTATTTGAGACTTGACTAGTCATCGTCAATAAAGCTACTTGGCTGCAATCCTTATTCAATGTAAACAAGAGAATTCGCCACATTACGAGCGGCGCGATTAGATGTATTGATCACATTGTTTTCATTACTTATGAAAATTGCATTGGGGGGTCGGTGTGCCAAGCAATTAATGTTATTGCGTGGAATCCTCGAGAATCATTGCCCTCGATGAATATACTGTTGACAATAATCAATGGCCATTGAAATTCTTAAGATATATATTTATTCTAATCAGAAGTCGAGAGAAATTAATGCTTTAATACATATTATCATATTGTACAATGACTCAACAGCACCATTAGTTACAATGTTGTAATAAAAACAAGAAGAGCATGATTCTGAGTCTACGAAATTATTCAAAATATTTTAAGTCCAGAAGAAATTTTATATTTAAAAAGCATTCAATATTTTTGATTTATTTTAACTCTTTAACTCGCAAGTTCTTAATTAATTTAGCGTCCAATTAATATCAATTTTTCAAGCTAGATTTGTAAATATTGATCATATTGCTCGTAATGAAATTGGCATTATACGTGCCATAATCTCTCGCAATTGAAGCCTCTGTAATTGATATATTTTCATGAGCATCTAATAAATTCACTTACATATTTATTTCAATGCATAAACATATCGAACATAGCTAATTCACTTATTAACGTATCTGAAATTTCCTCTCTAAATTATTCAGTTTATGCAATTTATTATAAGCACAACACAAGAACACTATCAATCTATAAAAGTCCACATTATTGACTATTATTCGAAATTTTTCCATTTTACGAGACTTTCAAACAAAAATATTTATAGTTTTCTTACATCGTTTATTACACTCAAAATCGACAATACTTTACTGATAAGAGAAAAGTGATGTATTTATTTAAGCAATGGAAAACCTTTCATATAAATTATTGTAACTTTTATATTTGCAACTAGAAATTTCTCTCTCACTATTTCCCATTAAAGGAATTAAGTTTCACTTAATTATCATTTACGAAGCAAGTCGTCAACTTATTCAATTAATAGTATTGGTGATTAAACTGAATGCTTCAAATGAGTTTAAGGGCCCTTCGTAACATACAAACCATTCAATTAAACGGCGATAAAAATATATTTACCAATAACAGTATTTAAATATTCTCAGGTATTTTAGATTTTTTTAGATTTTCAGAATATAGCAACGACCTATGAAAGAGATGACTTTATTACATCGACATTTTAATGCGAGAATATTCGTCAAGCAGCCTATTCAGTTTCTACCAATACAACCTTAAGTGATAATAATTTGATATTACAATTCGGGAAATAACGCACTACAGGTTCTTTGGAAGGAACAGGAGCCTAATAATCCCGGAACATATGAAAAAGAGCATTTGCGATAATTGATAATTGAATATGTACTCACTTTGTAAGGTCCCAGATTTTCCACGATGCAAGCAAAGACAGCTTCTCGACCCACGGAAACAGTAAGATTGTTCAAAGGTTTGCCAAATTTCGGTAAATCTAGAAGGAAAGGAGAGAGCACGGATTAACTTCCAGGCTCATTACGTATGTTTATGAGGGTACGCGTGTGTGTGTATGTGTGCGCCCGAGCGCCTTCCCTTTGCTCTGTGTGCATACGTGATATGCATCAAATATACATTTCTTTTAAGTACTTTATGAGGCGTTCAGGTATATTAAGCGAATGGTAATAAAATGCTAGATTTCAGCATTAGTTCGTACGCTGTGCTGGGATATTTAAATGCGATTAATTTTTATTAAAATTCACAATAAATCTAAACAGCCGTACGAGTGACAATTCTTTCGGAGAAAACTTCAATTATAAAAAACTTTTAGAAGCCAAATTGCATTAAAAGCACGTAAAAGCATTGTAACGTACGTGTGCGTTATATACATTTTATACAGGAGGTTTAGGATAGTCTGATTAATTATTTGAAGCTTGCCTTTTTATATATATTTTATGTACCTTACGAATTAATGGTCCTGCCAGTTTGAATAATTTATTGTGTCATTAGAATTGCGTCGTGAAAAATAGTCTGATATTAAATTTATGGCATCTCAAAAGACATTGTCTCGTGATTATCAAGTATTAATGCAGTAATCGAAGGAACATATATATATATATATATACATATATATATTGCATTTGAAATGATAGATTATTTTGTTTTTGCAATGTCGCAGGGGAGGTGAATTATCGTTCAACTCCAAAGTACGAATGTATTATTCTAGTTGATATTTTTGCTGACAATAACGAATACATTAATTATAAACACTGGAATAAAGTGCGCATATTCTTGCGTGGCGTTATGACGATAATGGATATTACTCTCTTCTACTTAAACCCATCGATGCGTATAAACTTTTTTTTCTCAACCAAGCGATCCTCATATCATAATCGCAGTCCCGTTCGTGCACTCGCTTTTTGTCAGATACGCGATATACAGCTAATAGATTACTCACTCTATTTAAATTATATGTTGACCATAAGTAATGAATTATGCCCGCAATCGTATCGGTATTTCATAAAAGTAATCGCGGCTAGTGCCAATATTTATCGTTTGCGGCAATTGATGGATACAAGAAAAAACAACGACTCGCCTTTATATATATATATGTATATATATATATATATATATATATATATATTGTTTTCCATGAAAATGACTGTTTGCTTAAAACTAATTTAGCGGCGAGTCGAGCATTATACTTTAATTATTCCGTATTGTTTACGTGCGAGTAATAGAAATTTCGATCGTTGAAAAGTAGTCGTTTCAGCCAATTTGGAGACTAAACGGGAAGTGAATTTGAAACCAACCAAGAGCGTACATTCTTCAGCTGAAAATTCTACAGCATCTCTCTTACGTCGGAGAGAAAGAACAAATAAGAATTTCCACATGATAAAAGCACACGAGGAATTAAATAAGAGAAATCCCAATACGTCCCTCCCAAACACACGAATTACAATCACAGATAATAGGACGCTCAGCTAAAGGAAGGACACTCTCTTTCATGAAAATAAAACGCAGCCTTACCTCGAAGCTCTAAAAAAACAGCCAAGAGTACAATTAAAATTACTTATATGAATAGGGAGCAATACGAGATAAAGCATGCAAATGCGTAATTAATTAATGCGCTAGCTTAGCTGACTTGGTCGCTATCACTCTGTCACGCATCCCTTCGAACACACACGCAATGAAATAAGAGGCTTACTACCGAACCCCCAGCCACTCCACTTCAGCACTCCAACACATATATAGGCCAGTGCGCTCGTACGGCCGAGAGAGAGAGAGAGAGATTTACTTGCAGCGCCAATAAGCAATATTGCACGATCAATCCATTGTAAATCGCGCGGTGCAATATTTTGCGCGCGATCCCCGGCGAATGAAAAAGCCGCCTCTCTTCAATGCACCTGAGCACCCAAAAGACGAAAGATTCCAGACGATGTCTATCCTCCTCCTCCACCTCCTCCTCCTCCTCCACCTCCTCCTCCTCCTCCTCCTCCGCCTCGTGCTTCGCCTAATCTCACGGAGGATTGACGTATTCGGTTATTTTGACTGTGCAAAGAGAGAGAGAGAGAGAGCTCAATACATATCTCCAGTCATCCACTCGTGCAACATCATCTCCCATTATTTCCATTATTCTTTTTGCACGCTGCCTCTCCTCTGACGTGAAGTATGAAAAATTTTTATTACACGAAGCGTATTGTTTTCGTTTATCATGCTGCACGTCATTCGGGCTTCGCCGAGCGAAATGTGGGGGCTCAGAGAGAGAGAGAGAGAGAGAGAGAGAGAGAGAGAACATGTAACGCCGTCTGTTTGGCTTGGCAATAGGGCGAATTGTATTCTACATTGACTTTAAAATATAAATAGCTTACGACAAGTTTGCCTCGTTAATGAGAAGCCAAATTTTTATAACTCTCGCGTAATAGACGCGACTTATGGATTTTTGTCATTCAATGCTTGGGGGGGGGGGGAACAAGTATCCTTGAAACGTCGAGAATATCGCTTTTACATGAATAGACATTCAATGTAAAAGTTATAAATTGCAAATAAAGCCACGCGCACACACACCCCCTTATAAACGTATTTCTATATATATATATATATAGTGAGAGAGAGAGAGAGAGAGAGAGAGAGATTATAAATCGTCAAGTACGTAATTTTGATTAAAAAAAAATGTGAAAGGACTGGCCAGCTCGTATGGTCGAGTCTTTATGTTTCCATCTTACGAAATAATCGACGAAAAGAGAGATATTATTCGTTTAAAAAAAATAATCAATAGGAGAGCCTGCAACGTGAATTGTCGTCGACGACGCACATGACGTGAAAGAAGTTCGCGTGTACATTCGAATTACGTGGAAGCCCTATTTATATATATAAATAATACGTCTTTGTGAGGAGGAGGGCCGGAAAGAGGATCCACGTTAATTTCTGATTTCTAGGGATAATGTGCAGCCGAGCTTCAGTGTTTGTTTGCAGTCAAATACCCTATTCCATCTATTGCAATATTAATAATACTTTGGTATTTATTACACGCGTGCAATCTTTTTTCAGCCCCGAGACAATGGCACTTTCATTAAAAAACACAATAGTTTGTCTTTGTGTTCGTCTCTGCTCGGTAAAATTATTGGAGAAACGTACGAGGTTCCTGCGCAGCTACGATTTTCTGCAAATTCATCGATCCCATAACAATGTTTATATTGTTATTTGAGAAATATGGTTTTATGTTTATCATTTTATGCATTCACATTTATTTATTAGTACTGTCAAAGTGCCATAACTTTTTCAATCAAATTTCTATCGATTATTGACTACTTTCGCATATTGTTGATGGCGCAAAAATAATTTGTATTCAACATATGACGAGGAACGTCATTTATTCTCTATTCTTCCTAATCTTTGGACTAAATTTTGCAAAGATTTTCTTTCATATATATATATATATTTATATATATAGAGGTGGAGAAAATTTGTCGAGAAACATAGTAACGGGTCATTTATATTAACATACGCATAAATGAATATACGCAATTTTCTTCGCAATTGTTTGACTGTCTGAGTTGACAAGAGATGCTTTCCGTGGCGCGCATGCGCGATTATGCACACGAACACATGCACTTCTCATTGCACTTGCGCGCGGTCCATAAGCATTGCCAGTATTTGCACTAATTGAGCAAATTTTAACACTTTACTATTAAGGAACGTAGTGTTGGATTATTGCTAAGCAGAGCGATTAACTTTTAATTGCATTTTCAAAATATGTAATCTCATACACAATTCTGACTCGTGGCTAAAGAAATACTTAAATTTTTCTTGCCTTGCTCGCCAGCTCTTTCGCTCCTCACTCCTTTACTTGAAAAGTTGCACTATTAAATGTAGAAAGGCTCTTCCAAGTCAATTAGATCGTTCCCCCCTACACGTCAGCTAAGAATTATTAGTGCTGCTGTTTATAATTAAAACGTAAATTAAATCGCTTAACTTTGTAACTGATGAATTCGATTTACTCGCATCGTTCTGATGTTCCTGAATATCTTACTAATACCAATGGCCCATCATAATGTGCTATTTTTTAAAATAGGAATTATTATTTTGGATGAATATTAATGTTAGTTGGTTCACCCGTCTCTTTTAAATGTTCTTAAATTAGCCGTTACGCAAGTACATAATGATAAATTATAGTGTTATCTTACAATTTCTCATTATTGAGTAGATTTTGAGCAGAACAACCGACTATCGAAAATTGTTCAAAGTTGTAAGTTTTTTCATTATTAAACTATATTAAAATATGGATTTTTAAATAAACTGTTAACGACGCAATTCGGCAATTTCCAAGGAACAAGATAAAAATAGTTTTACATTATACATAAATATTTACATAAACAAATAGCATATGTGTTTGTGCGCTTACGTGTGAATTTCTTTATTTGTACAAGAATTTTTAATTGCGCATATGATTAAGGAAAATATTCATTTACAAATTGATCAAAAAATCGAGGAATCCGAGCCCGGGCCGAAAATTCCTTTAAATTGGCTTTTCCCCTCGGCATCAACAACCGCGCATTTAAGATAGAGAAAGATAACGAGTTATTTAAAGTCTTAAGGAGAGCATAGAGTCTATTTCCAAAATTTTCGCACATCCACCGAACCCGAGCAAACTTCATAGTTATATCATCATATAACAATATATGAAATCATTGTACCACTGACTCTGGACGGATTTCTATTGGCCAACAATATCTCCATACTATTATATAATTATTAATTAGCATATATTGATTTAGAATGTCGTCTATTAGTTGATAAACAAACTCATCGATAATCCATTTGCGCTAGATTAACTATTATATTGATTTAAAAGTAAATACGTTAATAACAATAATTGGTTAGAACTCTTGCAGAATTGAAAATATATAAACAAATTTTCACTCGATATGCTGCGCGTGTTGTGTATTTGTAAAAAATTTTAAATGAAATTTTTCACAAAGCATCGATTATACAAATTACAAAAGTTAAAACTTGTAAATATTTTTCGATATATGAAATACGAAAAAAAAAAAATAATATTCATTAAATTTTCTCAATTTGCCGAAATGAAAATATTATTTTATACGCGGAATGAACGTGGGCGCGGTGGAATCAAATTTTTTACAATGTTTCCAATGCGCGTGAATCGGTAATTTTCGAATAGTCGAGAAAATCTGTATCCATTTCATCTGTATCCAGTTAAAGTTACTGATTTACAAATTGTATCGGGAATTCTTTTTTTTCGCGAGATTAATTAACGCTAATCATCCGCGATAAACAGTGACCCACTTTACGTAAAACCACCATTTATATATAATAATCATTAATTATTCTATTATGGTTCGTTAAATTACATTTATTTATTATGTTATTACTTAGTATCAATAGTGTCTGTACAAAAGTGATTTACTTGTATCTAAAATTAGTTTATAAATATTTTTGAATATTTTGTGAGAATACCAATGTCCTTATAAATTGAATAATACCTATTTATTTATGCAAACCTTAATAGTTTCAATTAAAAATTTATTTTTATCCAAAATTATATCTTATAATCTAATGAAATGCGTGATAAAAATAAAAGATTTCAATTATATGAAATAAATCATATAATATCATGATTACAATATTAAATGGAAGCTCATTGTTATTTGGAATATTAATGATATTCTGTTCAGTTGAGGAGGAAGGAAATTTCGCTAAATTCCATATTTTCCTACACATTTTGTACACGTATCGTATACATTTGTAAAAAGAAATTGTTTTTAAAGTTCTTGCGCAACGTAACGCCAGAAATTTAAATCAAATTTCAGTTACACTTGCCCCGTCACAACGGTGTACACTTTTCTTATTTACTTATAAATCCATAAATATATAACAATTCCTTTTCATATTGTTTTATTTATTCAAATTCATTTTATACTTGGAACAGATAGTTTGACTATATGTGTGACGATGACACCAACGCCAGAACAGATGAAACACATTGAAACGTGGAAATTAGAAAAATTACGAATTTCTATTCAAATGTTTATCGCGGAAAAAGCACAAACTTGTAGCTTATGTGGCAAACATTGACGTTATCGTTCGACTGTAGTAGTGATACATTTATGTCTAAAAAGTGAATAAATTGACGCACATTAATAGTACATAAATATCGAAAGGTTCATAAATATCTCAATTGGAATTGAAAGCGAAGAGAAAACAAGTGATTATTAAAAAATATTGTTAAGGCGTTGAAATGGAAATACGCAAAAAAATACACAAAAACTAGGCTTGCATCAATCAAATTAATATATCTCATCAATGTATATATATATGTGCTGAATGATAGAATTGCTCAAATATAAAATGTTTGACCAATAATGAAGAGAGCAAAATGCTCGATATTGTTATTGTGTAATTATTTTTAAGTAATTGCCGGTTTCTTCGTTGAAATGAACGATGTCAAATATCCTTTTTATTTTATTTATTATTATATATATATATGACTGATTACTTTGAAATGAAATTGGCTATATCCTCGAATAAAAGGAGTGCAATTTCTTATTATGTATGAGTAAAGTACCTTCTGAATGCGATGAAATACGATTGCCTTTATCAACTTTGATGGGCCATGATAGCCTCTTTAGAATCTTCCTTTTTTATCGTTTCCATTACTTAACATAACAACTAGAATAATGATTATTTCAATATGCATAAATAGCAAGCCCAATGCTGCTTTATATGGAAATGTGATTTATAAGCCTATTTTAATAAATTGATTCGAATAATTAAGTTGTAATTATTGAAAATTGTTAATTAATGCAAAATACAAAAGCGCATATAAGCATAAATAGTAATTGTAAGACAAAATTGTCATTTTAACGTGTAAAAAGGATTAAATTAATGTAATAGAATGTGCGCATACACGACAGATTGAATTCAAATGCAGGAAGATTAAATTCAAAAAAGGGAGCAAAGGGAGCAGGATAAAACAATATTTTAAACAGAATTAAATGAAAAAAGGAGAAGCTTGAAATATCGTATTAGTAAAATGATACACTAATGTACTTTACCAAGTATAGAAAAATAAGTGGCCAAAAATTTACGGATAAATGACATGAATGTGTTAATTGTTAGTCAAAAGTGCGTATTTGTGCTTGCGTGGGAGAGCGCGACTGTTTATTCATGTGGATTATACGGACGTTCGTCATTAATTTTGGCAATCAATTATAAAATCATGCATTTAATTAATCCTTCAACAAAACCTCCTCGGCTCTCTAAACGCTTCGATAATATAGCGACTGACCGTATAATAAAGTCGTTTCGCCATTGCCATTATATTCTTCCCGTACACATAAAACAACGCCATTAAACCAGATACTCGTAGCCAAAAAAATGCATGTCGATATAGTAATTTATATCGAGAAATATGAAGAAAGGGATTTACATATAGCGACACGAATGGGAATTGATCGCCCACGTTATTCCCAGCGCACCCTCAAGTCATCCGAACCGTACAAAAAGCCCCGAGTACTTTTTGCACGCAGCCAACCTCTCGAATAATAACGGCCACTTAAGTGAGACTTTGCAAAGCATTGGGGGACATTAGTCCCTGGGAATAGCCCGAGCACTCATTTTTCCCAAACTCCAAGCAAACAAAACGTCAACCTGACAGACTCATCCGAGTACGAGGACAGTGCCAGGAATCGCATTTACGAGTCGCGGTGAGCTGTCCTGGATGCAATGCCATGGCGTGTAGACGTCGACCAGAGCCAAAAACATCCGCGTCCGGGTATCGCGTGCTAAGCACGTGTGAGCCGCTTGTCGGCCCGACATATAAACTATGTCAACGTCGTCACTTGGCTTCAGCCAGCGGCCCTCTCCTACGTATAATCCACCAGGAGCTTTGCCTGTGTAGAGGAGGCTCCTCGTCCGTCTGTCTCCAGCACCCGCGCTCCGCTAAAACGGCAAAGCTCGGCCGATGAGGAGGAGGAGAGGGGGCTCCTCCTCCATCGAGAGAGCGAGAGGGCGAATTGGAACGAAAGAAGGAGCCGGGGTGGCGAGAGAGCAGCGGGTGGGATGGGGGGGCAGTGGATCAGTCGGCGTTTTCATTGCGACGGCAATAAATCCGGAAAGCGGATAAGCGTTATCAGGCTCGGCGAGCCCTTCGTCCGAAATTATCTGTATGGAAGCGTGCCTGCGATGCGCGGGATAGGGTTGTGTGCGCGGGGCTCGTTGAATTATGAGCTGCCGATTTCTGGTGCCGTGACGCACACACGAGCCGCCCCGGACAATAGAGGGCGGATGACAATGAATCCATGATGTTTCCTTCTTGGTGTGCCTCGCCTCCCTATTAACTTCGTGTTTCATTTTCGCTTCCTTTCAAGCGTCCTTAAACTTTTTCGTGCGCGCGTGCTTATTCACTGATATAAAGGGCTGGGGCCGCGCATGCACGCCCCTCCCTACGTGCGCGCGCCCCAACTCACAATCTCGGCCAAATATTAGGAAAATATGCCGGATGCTTGTGTGGACCGAGATAATTATAAGCTGGCAAAAGTGGAATAGAAATTCGCGGGACGGACAATTATGGTCTCGTGGTTAATAGATTTGGCCTCGCGCGTTTAAAGTGGGTGGGAGGGGGGGGGAGGGTCACACATGCAGCTCTTGCTCTTGGCTCAATAAGACATGAATAGTTGAATAATAATTTGTCGGAACCAACGCACTCAAAAGTTCCATCGCGATTGTAACCACTAAGAAAGTGCATTGTTATAATTTGATTAATTCGATATGATAAAAAGAAAGAGAGAGAGAGAGAGAGGTAATTTTTAATTATCAATGAATGGAATAAAATTGAAAGGATCTTCTTTTTAAATGCTATAATAATACAAAGGACTATTGAAATACTATTGGTCACGATGAACGAAGACACTATTCATCTGTAAATTTATAAAGGTTCATAAAAATATGTGGAATGTGTTCATACAATACTAAACTATAACATTGCTTTTACATTATTAAAGTATGAACATTTTATATTACAAAAGTAATTGAAATGATAAATATGATTGTAAAAATAAATATGGATTTGTATATGAATATTGTATATGATATTGTATATGAATCGGGAATATTAAGAATAAGGAATAATACAAATAATACAGAGGCAGTTACAAATATCTGTTTGCAATTAGTTAATTTGTGTTGTTATGCACGCTGCAATGAGGACATACACACACACATATATATATATATATGTTTTTTTTTTTACATTGCTAAATTAAGTGAAGCTCTAAACTACGTAACGATATTTCAATTAAATGCTGCTTTTTATTCATTATGAAAATATAAATTAATGATAAGTGAGATAAATAAAATACATATCAGTTGAATCTCTTGGAATTTTCTCCAGAAAAAAAGAAAGAAAATATTTTCTTTCAGGTGCCCTTTATATAATTTCTTTTGGATTTAAAACTAACATATTTGATACTTTTGTCTCTTACGACAGAGAGAGAGAGAGAGAGAGAGAGAGAGAGAGAGAGAGAGAATACAATAAAACAAATTTCAATCTCTATTTAAAAATAATCGCACAACTTTACCGCTTAATTCTACGTAATAGACTCCCAGCAACCAGCATAATCCTTAACTCAAAGCATTTGCATTCGAGCGGCTCATAAAAGTTTTCTTACTTTAAACAACTGTAGACTTTTTAATCTATCCTACATAGACATTCCCCATGTTGCTCCCTCAATCCACCCGAAGCGTTTCGGCCAAACGCCCAAACTTATAATGCACACAAGCTCCGATTAATTTCTTCAACGAAAAATTCCCCCCCCCCCAACCCCTCGAGTACAAAAAACACGAATGCACGACAATGAACTTCCTCGCTCTTTCACAGACGATCTTCTCCAATTGATCGAGACGCGAGCGGCCCGGCCCCGTAAATAACGAGCGCGGACGTTAGCGCACTGGATAATCTTAATGGGCCAGACGGGCATGGCGCAGAAAAAGAGATTTGGTCGCGTGAATAGGGAAGTCGAGGCCAGAGCTCCAGTCCCGGCCGGATTGAGCCATTCACCGCGGCGCTTTAATTATTCTACAAAACAAATTAACCACCCGCACGCGAACCCCTCACTTATTCACCCCGACGACCTATCTCTCAACGCTCCCTTCTCCGCCTATCCCGTAAAATATGTTGCCCCGGCATGAGCAAAAAGAATGCCAAGGTGATTGAAAGTCCGTGGTTGGTGGGGGTGGATGGGGGGTGGGGGGAGGCAGGACGAAGGTGGAAAATGATTGAATGGAGCTGGCGTGGCCGAATTATCCTGCGTTGAATACGCTCGAGTCGCGTCTTTCCTAATGAATATCGACAGCTCACTGACGGATTGTCCAAATTGAGATTCACCAGCGGCCATATAGGCAAACTCTTTCACCTACGAGCTCCCGTAAAAATACATACCCACACACCCACACGCACACATGCTATGAAAGGAATATGATTTGAAAGTGCTAGGGCAAAAAAACAGAGAGTTGGACGGATATTGAAGACTCGACTTCATCTCCAATTTTTTTCCCCCTCTTTATCTAATTGAATTAAAGAATTTGTCCAATTTACTCTTAATTATCAATGATCGACTACACTGATTTTCAAATCTATTCTTTATCATTATTTATTAGAAGTGTAAGCCAATAGTAAGGAGAAATAATGTTATTGATTTTAAAACACATTCAAGTGGACTACGTGACAAATGACTAAAATTACATTGATCCTTTTACTTGGCTATTAAACAAGTAGAATTCTGCATAATAGATAGATTAAACCCCTCGAATACTCATTACATTAGATCAAACCAATGAACCGGAAGTCTGAAGAAATTTTACAGTTACACGTCAATAGATATGAAACAAAATCCTGGACTATAATACTAAGCCATGTTGCTTTTCATTCATTCCAAAAAATAAAAAGATATTGAAATTAACATTTACATTATCATTTCTCTACACGTAGAAATTTCTTTTTATAATTCGGACTATGTTAATTGACAGCCATAACTTGTTTTTTTCAATCAACAAATGTATCTTGAATTTTCGTTATACGATACGAATTTGTGAGAGTATAATTATGACAAATTAATTACAAATTTTATTCAATAGCAATTACAATCTTGAAAGGTAGAAATAATTTAATGTAATAAATAGAAGCGTAAGGATAAGAGAAACAGGGTGAGGGACAGAAGTAGAGAGAGAGAGAGAGAAATTGTAGAGTATGAGAGGCAAGAAACTGCATTCATTATGAGGAAGAACAATTATACACTGTTTACGTTTTTCACACAGTCACAAATTACACATTTTATTATTATTTGTGTAATTGCGTGGCTGTATTGTTGTCGGCGTACGAATGTGTATGCGCGTATAGACAAATTGTATGCGAACGTAGGTAGATAAGATTTTGCAGATTATGCTGATATAATGTGAAATTAAGGATAATCTTGCATTTGTATTTCCTCTCCAGTTCTGAAATTTTCATAATTTAACAAACGTCCTATCGAAAGAAGACTTATCGAGCTATGAGTTTGTAATGAATATTCACGTGGTGAAGAATTTAAATAATTCGTTAAAATTATAAAGTCCCTTTTATAAAGTATAATAATTAGAATAGTTTGCTATAGAAATGGAACAATCACATTCACTATGTATTACTCTGCGAGTGTGTGTGTTTTTTTTTTTTTATAAATAAAGAATTATTATATTAAAGAAATAGTTTCAAAAATACATTGTTACGATCATTTTATAGGATGCAAAGAGCATATGTAAATAATTTTTAAATATTTTACACGTACCCATTATAAAGCCTAATAATAAGATATAATTAAAGTAACAATATCCATAAGAATGCATAAAATAATTAAATATAATAATAACTCACAATCACAATACAAATCAGACAGATTGACGATTAATTAAAAAAAACAACGCATATCAAGTTATGTAACCTGAAATCTACTGAAATTTATTCTTTTCTCCAGAATAGCAAGTGTTATATTATTAAACAGATGCTCTGCATAATAATCAAAACCTATTTGAATACATATTATCCCACTTATAAGTACAATTTAAAGTTAATTGGATACATTAAACCTTAAATTGTACATAAATTTATGTTACAAGTTCTAATTTCATAAGAATTTTATAATGTTATGTGAAATTGCACTTTATTTTATAGTCGAAAAAGAAAGAAAAAAAAAAAACACATTTTATTGTAAAAATATTTCTCAACGAAATTTATATTAATTCGTCAATTTTATAATACAGGAATAATCGAATTTAAAAAAGTTCAATAAATCGTCGGTATAATGAATGTACAACTGAAATATTAGATTGATATTAATTTTTTAATGAATTGAAATAAAATAGACGGGAATTTCTTCTTTCAGAGCATGAAATGGCGAACGTTTTGCAAACACACGATTTGAATAACAAAAGAGACACAATAATAAAACGAAGAATTCACTCGAAGCATTTCTTTAATATTTTCCCGCCACTTGTTGAGAGCAGAGAAATTAAAATAATTACATTTCAAATGTAGAGCGAAATATGAATTATTTGCAAATGAGTTTGAATAGATTGTTGTTGATGCTCCAACCCTTGTAATATATATTCACGTGAGGGTAAAAATGCCTTTCGGCCATTAAAAGCAATTTTATTAAAAATTGTTATCGGCAATATTATCATCACATTGTTGGGGCCACCGAGACTGACGACCGAAATATATCTGACAAATCGCACGAATTAGTTGATTTTCACGGGGAGATTATCAGCATTTTAATAAGGAATATTCAGGATATTTGATAGGAAAGCATTTTCATCGTCATAAATATGAAAAGAGCACGATCACGTAAACAAGAAAACACTTCCTTCAAGATGACCTGTGCACATTTTTACAGAAACTTTGAAGTCTCATCCTGTGAACTAAAACAGTTTTTCTAGTCTAGTAAAAAAAAACTTTTAACCATATAGCATCAATTTATGTCGACCTCTCCACAATTAACCCACTCCATTAATATGAAAGATGCTTATGTCTAATTAAAATTCTACTATTGTCGAGCTATCCTCTACCAATCTCTCCTCGGCTCGGACTCATCGTCTGCAGCGAAGGGCCCATTGATAAGGATTTCACCTCAATGATCTATGCATTCTCTGACAGAAAAGAATGGGAATGCAATGGGACTGGTAAGCAGAATTAATGAAATTGTCTTGAGCGCGCTGAATCCAAATGTTTATGAGCTATTTTCTGTTGAAATGTAATGACAAGACGTGTGGATTCAATTATTGCGTATAAAATGTACAATAGTACACTATGTAGAAAATATTGTAGGGATCGTGGCGTATGCAGAGATAGTAATAATAATGGCCTTGACGCTTTGACGGAGAATCAATTGTAAATTCAAGTTGCGCCTTGTGCGACTGAGCCCTTTAAAACTAAGTTGGACTTGGCGAAGCTATTGCTGAGCAAGATTAAATTGTAAGTTGAGGCTGAAGTTGAACGCCGAAGAGAATGCCGAGTCCTCTTGATAAAATGATAAAAGGCCCCAGCCGAACAGTTAGTACTATCAATTGTAAGTTGGCGAGCCTCGGCTTCGTTTTGCCAATCCTCTGTTGCTTCTCCCAAGTTGTCATTACGCGGATTCTCCCCGTGAGATCCAGGGATCCAAATCGAAAATTGTGCGCTAATCGGAGAGAGAGCGATGTACTCTGAGAGGACGACTCGCACTCGGCATTCGTTGATGCCCGTCGAAACTACTTTTCTCGATTTGTCTCATTGGTCACGCGATCGGCACTCTCTTACACTATTCCTAATTGGTTCGCCGTTTCCTTAATTCGTTCGTTGAGGCCGATAGTTTCGCTGTTGCGGAGGAAATCGGCGGCGATGGCGTATTGGGAAATTCTTGGACTCTTTGTTGCCTCGTTCCCTCTTATCAAACGGTGTGTAAACATTTCGCTTGAATGTTTCCTCTCTACTTTTCTGGCAACAAACGCTCCTTCCCCAACTTACACTGTTGCTTTGCTATATACTCTTGTAACGTACTTGTGTAATGGTAAACAACCAGCGGGCAAATTATATTACTTTTTAGACGAGAATCGCGAACAACTATATTGTAAGGATTCAATAGTTTTAATGCGTAGGATAATTGTTTTTTAAAATTACCATTTATTATTACAATTCAAGTGAAGTATAATTTATGGAGTATATATTATTGTATATACTATATATATATATATTATTGTAAAAAGAAACGTAGACATTAGTGGAAAAATTCGATTAAAATGTTAACGGTTTAAAAGCAATTTAAAGATGATTAATCGATAAATTATATCGATTTTTCTATTTTTTTTTTTTCTTTTATTTTACAGTAATCTCGTAATTATAATACACTATTTATTGACAAGGATTGTTTCAGTAAAGAATTATTGATCTTAGTGGAAATTGCTTATTCATCCCCTCGGTCATTGTAAAATGCATTTCTCTTATTTTTAAATATTATATTTATATTCCTGCAGGCTTGAAATGTTCGGCTAATATAAATATTATTTCGAGAATAGGATTGAACGAATAATTAAATTTACGACTAGGAATTAGCCAAGATGCTCATCCACTACATTAATTACATATTAATTATTAAAAAATCACTGTACTAATTGTTAAATTACATTAAGTATTGAATGCTAAATTCGCTGAAATAACAATTCCAATTTAGTCAACTAAATTATTTATTTAAAGTATTAAAAATTTTTAACAAAGGAATTTACAAGAAATAACAATTTTTATTATTTTTATATTACTTTTATTCTTATTATTTATTTTTAATAAGGCATTTTTATTAAATTAGTTAAATCAATTTAAAAATAATGTTTTAGAATACTTGAATAGTTTTGTTAAAAGTTTGTACTCAAAGAATATTCAATTGAATTACAACTTTTATCAATATTATAATATTTTCAATTCAATTCTCTCAATTCCTATGGTAAATTTTTAATAATGTCAATCCTGATATTTATTTATAAAGTGGATTTTATAAAATACTTGGTTAAAAATTAAAAATTAAAACCTCCAATGAGTTCGTATACCTTTGGCAGATACTTAATTATTTAGAAAATATTCTACAGAAATAAATTATTTTTATTTTTGAATAACTCCAAAGTATTGCATCAATGTTAGCATGTTATTTATATGTATTACGTGTAGCCTAAATTAATTTAAACATATTTCATTGTGAGCATATTATCTATGCACGAGAAATAAACAAGAAATAATCGCTTACATTGAATCATCGATGATTTGTGCAAATATTGTAATCTGTATGTCGATACTAAATGCCGAACAAAAGAAAATGGCCGAATTGCCCGTTAATATTCATTTGTTGAGAAATATTGTAAACAAGAGCAGAACAGAAAAATGATGAAAAATCAATTATAATTGGAATAGCAAATCGCAAAGTTTTGTAGCAACGGTCGTAGCCAATTTCTATTTTTGTCTTTGCCACCCAATCTCGCTTTCCATATTGATTTGAATAACTGAATGTTCCCCATCGATACTAAATTGATTTTAAGAACAATTCTCCGTTGATTTTGAGAATTCTGCAAGACCATCATTGTACATTGCGAAGGTATTTGTAGACCGAGGCAATTAAATTAAGCAAATTAACTGAAATATGATTTCCTTATGGATGCATATTTTAAAGCAAATATGCCCTTCGCCATATTTAATTCACGATTATACTCATTCTGTACTAGACAATGATAAAATATACCTTCAAGTAATAATTTTAAGTGATTGATAAATCTATGTAGTACGACTTTCTAATAAACTGTTAAAATTGTATTTTGTTACGCGATCGTATTCCAAGAGACAATTTGCTGAAATACATATATTAAATAATTAATCACTTACGTGCACGTAACTATAAATAATAATTAATTTTATTTTCGGATACTAAATCCATTCATACCTTTCATCAATGTCGAATAACAATACTTTTTTCACACCAAATTAACATTCCATTATTAGCTAAATAACTAGATAAATGTATAGAAAAATGATTATATAATACACAGAATAAATTAAATGTTGCTCGTCAACTTATAATAATAACTTATTACAGTAATAATTTATATTACGCGAATCTAAATTAAATTAAATTTCACAGAAATGTAAATATATGTCAATATAATCATTATTGTAAAATGACAATGGAAATGCATTACAGATTATTCAACTCGCGCATACTATAATAATTATTATATTATAATATTGTTAATCATCTAATAATGGTCGTATAAAACTTTTTGTTGTTAGTAAGTTTTTTATAACTAAATTAATATTTTGTAGCTAAAGGAGTTTCAGAATTTTAAAAATTCATGTAAATTTTAGTATATTGCAGTATACTGTACTTAAAGCTATTACTTCGTTACAATTCTTCAATAAATTAATTAAATCAGTAGGAGACAATATAGGACAGTTAATTAACGTTTAGTATATTACAATATTAATGTAAATTGTTCTGTATAATAGTAAATCGTAAAAGAAAATTTGCATTACCTGGTAATGCTACTCATACAATTGCTTTTAAAATCAAATAATTTCAGCAGATAATTGAATTGTGTTACATATTTAGTTGAGTCTTTAGTTAAAATGTGTATACGCAAATTTATTTCGTAACACTGATAACGAATCTTATCATAACTTCATCCTATCCCATTAATCTGTACCAAAAACACTGTAAATTTATCAGTTAACCACACTCACGAATAAAACCGTTTAATTTGCAATTATAAATATGAGGATCTGAAACTACAAATGGAATAATGAAATGAAAAGGGATTTAAAGAAAAATGATGGAGAGTAGAGAGAAAGATAGATAGAACTTGAGAAATAAAATGAGAAATGAAAAAAAATTGATTATCATTGAGGGATCTATTAAACTGTCATACTAAATCTTTCCCTCACTTTTTCGACGCATCTTTCGAGAAAATTTTCTCGTTACATTATTCGATTAAATTTTATTAAAATTTATGATATATATATATATTATATTCATTAGTTTAATGATTTTACAAAATATAAATCTA